>JAOTRH010011276.1:0-23145 GCA_034768845.1 Heliamphora exappendiculata
ACACATATATTGCTCATAAAGATTCTCATAAAATAAAAAATTAATTTTATTAAAAATAAAATTAAATACTAAAAATAATATTTTTAGTATACCAATCCTAACAATCTCCCACTTATACTCAAAACCATGCTTCCATACATCTGACTCCTACGCCCTTTACATTACTATTAAAAATCTAAGCCGTTAAGCTATTTGTAAAAAGATCTACAAGGTTGTCTCCTGATGCAATCTTGGTCACAGCAATATCACCTCTCTGTACAATTTCCCGTATCAAGTGATACTTATACTCAATGTGCTTGCCTTTCTTATGGACGCATGGGTCTTTTGAGTTTGTAATCGCTCCGCTATTGTCACAGTAAAGTGTAATAGCCGACTGAACTAAAGGTACCACATCTAGATTTAACAGAAAGTTCTAGAGCCAAACGGCCTCCTTGGCTGCTTCAGAAGGTGCCACATACTCGGCCTCTATAGTGAAATCAACAATGCAGGACTACTTGATACTCCTCCAACTTATAGCTCCACCTCCGAAGGTAAATACATATCCTGAGGTAGACATACGGGAATCCCTGTTAGACTAAAAATTTGAGTCTGTGTACCCCAAAGATACTAGACTTCTGCCTAGTAAACCAACATATAATTCTTAGTCCATTCTAAGTACTTGATTATATTCTTTACCGCAGTCCAATGCTCCTGTCCTGGGTTAGACTGATACCTGCTAACCATGCCAACGGCAAGGCAGATGTTGGGTCTAGTGCAAAGCATAGCATACATGAGGCTTCCTACTGCCGAAGCATAAAAAACTGCCTTCATCTTCTCTATCTCATCAGGTGACTTAGGATACTGATCCTTAGATAGAGTGATTTTCTGCCTAAAAGAGAGAAACCCTTTCTTGAAATCCAGCATGCTAAAACGAGCAAGGATATCATCGATATATTTTTCTTCTGATAAGCCCAACATCATTTTCTTCCAATCTCGCACAAGCTTGATCCCAAGAATGTGACTGGCTTCTCCCAAGTCCTTCATATCGAACAACACAGATAATCATACTTTAACTACAGATAATGCCCCCACATCATTTTCGATGAGCAAGATATCGTCTACATAAAGTACTAGAAAGATCAGCACGCTTTCGTTACACTTCTTGTACACACGGGACTTATCTGGACTTTGATTAAAATTATAAGACTTAATGGCTTGATCAAATCGAGTATTCCAGGACCTCAATGCCTTCTTAAGTCCATAAACAGATCTCTTAAACTTACACAACATATGTTCCTGGTCCTTCGTAATGAATCTGTGTGGTTGTATCATATAGATACACTCGTCAAAACTTTCATTAAGGAAAGCTATCTTGATATCCATTTGCCAAATTTTGTAATCAAAATGAGCAGCAATGGATAAGAGAATCCGAATAAACTTAAGCATGGCTACCGACAAAAATATTTTCTCATAATCGATCCCTTCTTTCTGAGTAAACCCTTTAGTAACAAGCCTAGCTTTGAAGGTTTCAATGTTCTTGTCTGCTCCTCTCTTTCTCTTGTAGATTCATTTGCATCCAATGGATTTTTTCCCTTTGGGTGGTTCTACAAGTTCTCAGAACTAATTGGAATACATAGATTTCATCTATGAATTCATAGCCCTTTGCCAAAGATCTGCATTTTTGTCTTGAAGTGCTTCATTATAGTTGCAGGGCTCGGTATCGAGTTCTGTCGAGATCTTATCAAAAGACTCTCCTAAAAATATATACCGATCAGGTTGATGAATAACCCTCTCACTACGACGAGGCACTACCTGTGTTTGTGTACTGCAGAAACACGCTATGCAGAATCAGAACCCTATACATCGGCACCCTGTTCTTGATTTGTACATGTCCCGATAATCCTCCCACTACAACGAAGTAATGAGATATCAGTGACTTGTTCTTCCATTCTACTGGTATTTTCTCTTAGTTGTTTCAAAATAATATTGCTTTGGGACCTGTGATCCATAATATAATATTCTTCCAAGAATCAGGCATTTGTGCTAACAATGACCTTATGATCCTTAGAATTATAAAACAAATCACCATTTGTTCCCTTGGGATACCCTACAAAAAAATATACTTCTGTCATCGGTGTCAACTTACCTGCGTTTCCTTTCAACACATGTGATGGACACCCCCAAATCCAAATGTGTTTTAGACTAGGTTTATGTCCAGTCCACAATTCTGTAGGAGTAGAAGGTACTGATTTAGAAGGTATCAAGTCCAGAATGTAAGTCGTTGTCTCTAAAGCGAGTCCCCAAAACGAATCGGATAAATTGGAATAACTCATCATGAACTTTATCATTTTCATAAGAGTCTTACTCTTTCTTTCTATTACACCATTCTGCTGCGGAGTGCTAAGTGCAATTAACTAGAATGTAATCTCCTATGATGACAAGTAGTTCTTAAACTCTCTAAAGAGGTATTTTCCATCATAGTCGGATCATAGTGATTTGATACTTTTACCCAGACGCTTTTTCGCCTCTGCCTTGAATTCTTTGAATTTTTCAAAGCATTCAAACTTACAGTGCATCAGGTAAATATATCCATACCTTGAGTAGTCATCAATAAAACTGACGAAGTACTCAAATCTACCTCTAGCCTGAATTTTCATAGGACCACACACATCAGAATGAACCAGCTCCAATGGTTCTTTAGCTCTATAGCCTTTGGCCGAAAAGGGCCTCTTGGTCATCTTACTCTCTAAGCAAGATTCACAGACTGAAAGTACCTCCACTTCTAATGAACTCAAAAGTTCATCTGCCATCAGTCTGTTTATCCTTTTTAGATTAATATAACCTAAGCGTAAGTGCCAAAAAAATATTTGATTCATTAAAGAATGAAACTTTCTCTTATATGGTAATATAGATGTATTATTCGTTTCAGTCAGTTACAGTGTAGGAGATATTGGAGTAATAATATAAAGATTATCCACCAATGTACCAGAATAAATAACATGTTTATTATCCTTAATAACTACAAAGTTATTAAAATAAACCAAATATCCATTTTTAACCAATCCAGAAATAGAAACTAAGCTCCTTCTAATGGTAGGTACATGAAGACAATCTCTCAATATTAAAATCCGATCTCTACCAAAACAGAGAGTGACATCTCCTACTGCAACTGCTGCTACCTTTGTATTATTGCCCATATGCAGGTAAATCTTTCCATCACTAAGTTATCAAGTTTCTTGGAACTCCTGCAATGAATTACAGACATGATTAGTGGCTCCCGTATCTGCACACTAAGTACCAGTAGATAACACCGCTAAACATGTTTCTACAACTAGTGAACAGAAATTACCCTGTTTGTTCTGCCTCCTGAAAAATACTAGACATAGCTTTTTCCAGTGCCGGGTTTGATTGTAGTGAAAATATCTACCTTTTGACTTTTTTACACCAGTTCGTGGCCCACTAACTACCCTAGAAATCGTGTCTCCCTGTGTTTGAACTTTTTTCTTCTTCATGCCTTTCGGCCCAGAGAAAGAACCTTTCTCATAAATAAACACATTTTTTGGTATTGAAGGAATACCATTTGTAGTTAAAACTATATTAAAGTTACATTTTTAGTCAACAAAATTTAGTACCGTTAATTTGTTTTCTTTGAGTATTAAAGCGAGTGGGTTGAAAGTCATTTTAATCTTGAGAATCACATAATTAAAAAAATTTCCGTTAATTATAATGTGCAAAATTTTAAATTTATTTTAATTTGGTTCCTACTTCCATTTTCAAATTAATTTTTCAGCAGCCTAGTAACTTGAAAATAGCATGCCTCGATGGAAGGACATCTACTATTCTTCATAATCCCAGACAGGCTAATTCTTTTTAATTTTACTATCTAAGCAACTGACCATGTCAAGTAAAATTAAATAACTGACATAGTTTCGGTCTAGTATATAATAGCAGTGACTCATATAGAGAGGATACTATAATATACAGTTAAGTGTTAACCATTACCTAATCTCAAATCAATTGCATTGTAATAAACCCTTCAGATGGCGAAGTGATCCACACTAACAGTTATCTAGAATTTTTCCTCAAAGAGGTTTGTACTGGCGATACCGTAATTAATCTGTCCGATGGGGAGGAAGGTCTTACTGCCAATACGCAGGGTTTAATTGTTTCACCTACAAATTGGTAATGGAGACCGCAGGATTTATATATTAATAAATTTTTTTCTCCCACTTAGATTTTTAAAACACTTTTTAGGGTTATAAAAATTCATTTAATTAAAATAAATTTATTAATTTTGAAAGTCACACGATCTGAAAAAATCAAATATGTTTTCGTGTACACGATTCTAAATATTATGGTTTATCAAACCATCTTTTCGTGTTTAAATGCGTAACAAATAAAATTTAATAAATGCATGATTTTTTCTTTAGCTTTTCAGCTAAGGTAGTGATTAAATGCATTTATTCATTTTATTTTTTGTATCATATTTTTTGAAAAATAATAATTTATTTTGATTAAACATTTTTTTATTTAATTAATTCATAATTCAGAATTAATTCTCACATTTTTTTAAGATATTCGATTTAAAAAAAATCATAAACGTGATATTTTGTAAAAAAATATCTAAAATTTTTTTATTTAATTAAAATTAATTGATTAAAAAACTTAATTTTAGTTTTCATTACAAAATATTTTAATTAAAATTGAATTTTTGAAATAATTAAATTAACAGAATAAATAAAATAAATATGCAATCATCCACGCAGTTCATATATATATATAAACATGATATGCATATATCTCAATTTTATGATCTAAGTGAAACACTTTGATGTTTTAGTCTTCCTAAGAGAATCAGTTGTTTCAATCCCTATTAGCCTTTGATTCAATATCCTGATTGCATTAAGCTTACCTAATACTATCTGCTATATCAATATATATCATATCAGTCTCGTATATATCTGAATATACATCAAATTAGTCCTAGGAGAGAGAAAGTCACCGACAACCACCAGCCACCGCCGGCACCACCTTGTCGCCACTTTCAGGCGGCTCCTGTCGCATCATCTGGGCTCGGTTTTTGACAAGCTTTATACCGTTGATAAGATCTCCAAATATGAGATTTTTCTGTCAAAAAATTTGCTAAAAAACTACCTAACAAATAGCCAAAAAAACTATCAGAAAAACAAAAAAATGCTATTGGTCGCAACAACACTGCATAGCCAACTTCTCGGGGCTTTTTCGACCTCTTTTCGAGCTCGATTTTCGATATACTTTATGTTAAAAGAAAGCTCTCAAAAAGTACTATTTTTTTGTCAAAAAAAACTACTTGAAAATAACCCAAACAACTGCCAAAAAATTGCCTAGAAGCTGCTGCCGCCGAGTGCCGCCGACGCCAGCCTATTTGCCGCCTGTTTGGGTTGTGATTTTGGCCCAATTTTTTTTTGTTTTGACAGTATTTTGAGGTATGTTTTACTAGTATTTTATGTTTAAAAAAATTTCCAAGAAAACAGTCCCAAAACGGCCTGAAAATTCGTAAAAATCACAGCCGAACTGCCGCCAGCAATGCCGTCCAAGTCGGACTGTTTTGGTGATTTTTTTTTGCTATTTTGGCTTGTTTTTATACTTTTTTATAAATAAATACTGCAAAAAAACTCATCAAAAAAATAGTTTAAAATCATTAAAAACTTACTGCGATCTGTGGCCTGTTAAAACTCGAACCACCGTCGATGCCACCTCCATTCTTCGTGTTCTTGGACATGTTCAACATATTTTTAAATAATCTAAATAGATATTTAAAAATATAAATCTAGTTATTACATCGATTCTATGTCTTGAAGGCTCACATTTAATCTATCACGGTCAATTTTTGTGATTTAAAAAATAATTATCATTCACACCATTCATTCAAATATAAAAAATAAATGACGATCACAAAATCAGGATTAGAACGCCTACAAAATAAAGTTAGCAACAGTTCTAAAACTACTCGGCCCTGATAACCGAAAACAAAAAACAAAACAGCACTAATACCAATTGTTGGAGGCAAGACTGCCAATATCTTTGTTTTTGCAAACAATTAATGACAAAAATTAACTAGACGGATAATTATCAAAACAGGCTCCAGATAAAACTTTTAATGACGAATGATCAAAATAAAACCCGAGTATCCAAAGTTAATTTAGAAGAATACCTTTTTACCGGTCGAATCTTCAACTACGATTTGAATCCGAGTTGAAGCTCCGGTCAGATCTTCTACTGTATTCTCTTATGCGATTCTCGGATATAGTGTGGGCTATAATCCTCCAAAAACCCCTACCGACAGAACCAAGACAGCTTTAGTCTTAGAAGACAAGTTATGAAACTGGTTCAGCCTACCCACATATATATAGGGCTACAGAAGGGACCTGGAGAGTAATTATGAGTAAAACTTACAGTGGAACACAAACACGTATCAGCAGTTTCTGTAATTAAGCAAATCTCATAGCGGTATCTGCAATTATGGAAAATGAGCAGCGATTTCTGTAATTTTCATAAAATACTGAATTACAGTTCACACCACTAAATAACTATAATTGCACTATGACCAATAATCTCAAAACCATATAGCATTGAGCTTCTGTTATGAAATGTTAATCATTTCTCCGCACGTTAAGATTTTCGACACCCGCCAATTAAATTTAATTACTAACAATTTAATTTAATCAGTATTTTGATATTTCTTAAGACCTTCCGCTTAACTTATTTGACCGCCGGATAATGTAATCTACCTGTAGGGTTTGGCATGATCAAAATTTAGAATATTCCTTAAGAGGATATCGTCAATTCCGATCTTTCGGGATATGAATTCCGTCAATAATTAATATTTTTTATATAAATAATACCTCTATCTAACTCACTGGGAATGTAGACCCATATAAGATTGCACCCTCTAATGAATCAAAATAACGAATATTAAATACATGCAAATTAATAATTATTTTAAGATTAAGAGAATAAGCACTATTCATAATAATCTTGGAGTTTGAATTAATTTATATAGTCATTATAAAATTAATTATCCCAAATGTCCTGTTCAATACACACAAAGTGTACTAACACAGAGAGTCAAAATAATAGACGACGCTATTATCTGTTTCCAGTAACTAAAACAAGCCTACTAAAACTCTGTGCTACAATCGTACAGATGGTATGTCTATTTTCATCTAAACTGTGAATATAAAACTTATATCCTGCAAGAACCTAAAATCTGATCTTCTGTGTGCAAAACATACTCTACACACTAGATTAAATACTATACAGAATATCGGATATCTATGCATAACATTAAAAAAATGATACACATACATTGCTCATAAAAATTCTCATAAAATAAAAAATTAATTTTATTAAAAAATAAAATTAAATACTAAAAATATTATTTTCAGTATACCAACCCTAACAGAGAGCCTGTGTACTTATGTTTTGGGGTTCTTGGAAAGATCATCTACCGTTGGCAGAGTTTACATACAACAACAGTTATCAGTCCAGTATTGGAATGGCACCGTATGAGGCTTTGTATGGTAGGCCATGTAGGCCACCCGTGTGTTGGACAGATGTGGGAGAGACCACAGTTTTATAACCCGACTTGGTGCGGGAGATGACAGAGAAGATTACTGTGGCTCGCCAACGTCTAGTGATAGCTCAGAGTCTCCAGAAGCGCTATACAGATCAGAGGAGAAGACCATTAGAGTTCGCAGTGAGGACCACGTGTTTCTAAAAGTCTTGTCACGCAGAGGTTTGATGAGATTTTGCCGTAGCAAAAAGCTATCACCACGATTTATTGAACCGTTTGAGATCCTTAAAAGGATTGGGGAGGTAGCATACCGTCTGGTCTTACCACCTTAATTGGCATCTGTACATAATGTGTTTCATGTTTTCATACTTTGGAAGTATGAGCCTAACCCATCACATGTTCGGGATTTGGCTGCGTTGCAGGTAAATGAGGATGTTACTTATGAGGAGCGACCTACGAATATTCTAGACACGAAGGAGCAACTATTGAGATGGAGAACTATTGCTTATGTCAAGGTCCTATGACTTCATCACGGGGTTAAGGAAGCAACGTGGGAGCTTGAGTTTGGGGCCCGTGCTAGAAACCCGGAGTTGTTTGCCTTGTAACCTTGTAGCGAATTTCAGGGGAGAAAATTTCTTGAGTGGGGAGAGTTGTGAGACCCAATTTTGTTTCTTTCCCATGATATATATATATTCGACTTGTTCGTTTATACTTCATTGTTGTAGAACAGCATGTTTATATATATGTGTTATGCATGCGGGGTTTGGGCCCCTTTCATTCAGTTTTTCACCCAGCGACGACCGCTCAAACCGTGGCTTATTCGCTCGAGCGGGCCTATAGTAGAGAGTTAGGTCGGTTCGAACCACTCGAGCGGAGCCTTGTTCGCTTTAGCGAGTTTATGGCAATGTGTTATGTCGGTAGGGACCGCTCGAGCAATGCTCTGTTCGCTCGAGCGGTGACATCCTGTCGTGAATATCTATAAAACCTGTCATGCCGTGGTTTTTAAACTAAAAATATCTTTTCCAAGTTCTTCTCTCTCTCTACACATATTCTGTACCTTCTCTCTAGCTTTTGGGAGGCCCGAGGCTTAGTTTTTGACTTTGGGATAGCAAATCCTTGGTATTTGTGCCGAGCGCGTCATGTTTATCCGGACAGAATCTTATTTTGACAAAGTTTAATTTTTAAAGTTTCGAGTTTTCAACTCGGCGAGGTAGGATCCTAGACTATGTTGTCGTTAAAGGGTGCTACGTGTAGTTATACGCATTTCTACGTGTTGAAAATGCTATACGTGCTGATTTTTATGTTTAAGACTTGTTTGTTCAAAAAAAAAGCATGTTTTGCGCTTTTTCTTGGTTTTTACATATTATGGACGTGTATATGTCCGCGATTTTCATAAAGATGGTTTTAAAAATAGAAGATTTGTGAAAATTCTTGAAAATCGTGTTTTAGAGATTTGGAGCTAACCCTCGGGGTTGAGTCCCAGATTTGAAACGTTTTGATAGAAACGGTAGAAACATTTTGAAAATGTTATTTGATCTCCATGATTGATGGATGATGTGGCAGATGGCCATTGGATCTCGTTTACATGATTAATGTATAATTGTTTAAATATTTTCGTAGTCGAGCTATAGGTTTGGCGAGAGAAACCATTTGGGTTGGACTCGTACGTGTGTTTTTTGGCGAGAGAAACCTATGGATCGAGCAAGTTTGGGCACAAGTTGTTCCGCGGTGAAAGACCAAAAAACTGCGCAGAATAGGTTTCTCTGCCCGCCAGCTAGTGAACCGGGAAAGGAAGTTAATCGTGTCGAGGTATATAAAGTTCTGTTACTTCTTGAGGCATGTGTGGCCAGGTTGATTATAACGCTACTTGGGTCTATACGTTTGTCTGACATCGGTGCCTATGTTACAAACTATAAGTTGGTAAAATCATGCGAATACGTTGGTGACGAGTGCGTGCGTGCGTGTGTGCGTGTGTGCATGTTGGTCGGCTGTGTAAACCGAGTGAAAAATAATGTTTTGTACTGTTATACGTTATTTGGTAAAACTGTTTTGAGGCTCACGTGGTGGAGTCAACTTTATGTTATGTGATTGCATATCCTACTTTACTGCAACATAGTCTATTTCTATTGGGCTTCGGTTCACGTAGTGGAATTTGTTAAAATATTTTTCAGGTGTTGATGATCACGTGAAGTTGATCTAGAGGTGCCAGTAGGAATACAATTCCATAACAAAAAGAAAAATTATATAAGTCTTCCGCCAGCACGGTCGGCTGTGTAAACTGAGTGAAAAATAATGTTTTGTACTGTTATACGTTATTTGGTAAAACTGTTTTGAGGCTCACGTGGTGGAGTCAACTTTATGTTATGTGATTGCATATCCTACTTTACTGCAACATAGTCTATTTCTATTGGGCTTCGGTTCACGTAGTGGGATTTGTTAAAACATTTTTCAGGTGTTGATGATCACGTGAAGTTGATCTAGAGGTGCCCGTGGTGGCGGAAGACTTATATAATTTTTCTTTTTGTTATGGAATTGTATTCCTACTGGTGTTGCCTATTTTTAAAGGCGTATTTTGTAAGCCTTAAGGCGATTTATTATACATGTTTGAAAAAGTATGCCTGTTGCACTGAGTGATGAGCCTTAGGTACTCTTTTAATTACAAAAGCTGTATTATTTGTGGTTGATTGTTTTACTAGTAAAACCTATCTTTTATAAATGATGGTTCGGTGAGCTTTTTGCGTGATCCTGATTTTTGGGGCGTGACAATTTGGTATAAGAGCTGTAGGTTCGAATACCTAAGACCCATGGGAAGAAGGTGCATCACCTTGTGAGGATGATTGCATATGCTTGCTTGCATGTGTTTAAGTGCTTTTATAACATGAGCGTGATAGCCTATTGAGCATGATAGTTTGTGTATATGTGAGTATGGAGGTTGGACCTTAAGATTGATTAGTCTTGCCTTAGGGCGTTTGGATTAACAAATTTGGAAACCAAGTTAGAAATGCATTTGGCCGACGTGTTTTCTAACAAGGAATCTAAGTAGGTTATCCAAATTGACGCGTCTTTCTTGTTGGTTCTCCTCGGTATGTAAGGTGTGTCTACATAATCTTGAGTGGCTATGTATTAGCATGATTATGTGTGTTATGTTTTTACATTAGTAATAACATGTTGTATGAAAGTTTATTTTGTTATATTACCTTTGTATAGAGTTATGTCCACGTGGAGAGGACAAGGACAGGGTTGTGGTCGAGGCCGTGGCCGAGGTCGTGCATATATCCAGGTTCTAGAAGAATGGGGACGTTCATGGTTTGCAGGAACAAGGGGGCGGTGCTGACGTTATACAGGAGATGCTTGCTACAATAAGAGCAATGGCTGAGGCAACTAGGGATGGAGTGAGGGCTCCTGAGCCAAGGGCCTCTGTGGCAATGAGGGAATTTTGGCAGTTGAATCCTCCAACCTTTTTCGAGAAGCGGGTCCCAAAGTTTCTACTGAGTGGTTAGAAGTAACCATAACGATCTTGGATACCCTAGAGATTGAGGAGGATGTTTTGCGTGTTAAGTTGGCAGCATTCCAACTTCAGGAGGATGCAGGAGAGTGGTAGAAGTTTGCAAAAATCACAGTAGATGGTACATGGGCCGCTTTTACTAGGGACTTTTTGGAAAAGTACTTCCCGAGTTCTTTGAGATATACATATCGGGAGGAGTTTCTCTCCCTAGTTCAAGGGAACCTTACCGTGGTCCAGTATGAGGCTAAGTTTGCAAATCTGTTGCGGTTTGCACCTGAGATGATGTCAATAGAGGAGTTGTGCACCAAAAGGTTTGAAAGGGGTCTTTGGCCTTCAATCAAAGCTAGAATTGCAGCGCTTGGTTTTCAAGTTTACATTGAGGTTGTGGAAGCCGCTATCTGGGTAGAAAATGCTATAGCAGAGAGCCGCAGGGCGGTGGAGATGTACAGTTCTAGGGGCGTGAGAAAAAGCACTAGAGGTCGTCTGGTCCGAGTTCTCATACTGTGAGATCGTATCAGCTGCAGTTTTCTACATCTACACCTTCAGTGGCCTCTACAGGAAGGCCAGAGCAGAGAGAGTTCACCTGTTTTCAATGTAGACGGCCCGGGCCTCGTGCGACGGAGTGCCCGCTGAAGGGCCTGGTTCAGAGTTCAGCGCCTGTTCAGTTACAGGAGAGAGAGCCACCAGTATGTTTTAGGTGCGGTTAGTCTGGGCACATTCGTAGGTACTGTCCCCAAGGAGGGAGTGTACAAAGTGCGACAAGAGCACCTGTTGTTTCGCCCACACAGGGATGGTTGACTTATCAGCAACCTAGGGCTCAGATGTCTAGGTTTGCAGAAAGGGGTGCCTCAGTACAGTCCGTAGGATAATCGATGGCCCAGGGTCACAGTGGATAGACTAGAGCACCGCAGGGCAGAGCATATGTCCTTGCTAATCCCAGTGCTTCCAAAGCACCGATCGTACCCGATGCTGCAGATACTCCATCCATGATCAAAGGTACTCTCTTAGTTTATAGATCATATGCTAGTGTTCTTATCGACACAGGAGCATCGCATTCTTTTATTTCCTCTACTTTTGCATCTATATTGGGGTTAGAGACAGACTCGTTGGGTAGTGCGTTGAGTGTAGAGACCCCAGTCAGTGGGAATATGGTGTTGAGTCAAGTTAATAGATCTTGCGAGTTGGGGGTCGCTGTTCATTGTATAGAGTTTGATTTTATCATCCTAAACATGACTATGTTTGATGTCTTCCTAGAGATGGACTGGCTGACCACCTATCGTGCTTTTATAGATTGCGATCGACAGAGGGTATTGATCTATATGCCTGAGGGTGATTGCTTTTGTTTCGTGGGTGATCAGGATGAGGGTTTGGTGTCTATGCCTGGTGTTGCTCGGACTTGAGGGAATTTAAGGTTTCTCTTTTTTTCTCTCATCTTGGCTGAGACGGTTGGGGTCCGAGAGAAATTACCCTATGTGGTTTGTGACTATCCAAATGTCTTTCCTAATGATCTTTTTGAGTTACCACCGAGACAGGAGATAGAATTTTCTATTGATTTGGTTCCAGGAGCTGCTCCCATTTCTATGTCATCTTATCACTTTGCGCCGGTTAAGTTGCGAGAATTCGAGGTACAACTTTAGGAGTTGCTTGATAAAGCGTTTGTATGTCCGAGTAAGTCGTCGTGGGGAGCTCCACCTCTTTTTGCTAAGAAAAGAATGGGTCCTTGAGGTTGTGCATTGACTACCGAAAGCTGAATCAGGTAACGATGAAGAGCAAGTATCCTATGTTGAGGATTAATGACTTGTTTGACCAGTTGAAGGGGTTAAGTTGCTTCTCGAAGATCAATTTGAGGTCAAGGTACCACCAATTGCGGATTAGGGCCAAAAAATAGCGAAGAACGCCTTTCAAACTCGTTATTCCTTTTAAACTCGTCATGGTTACTTTGAGTTTTTGGTTATGCCATTTGGTTTGGCGAACGCTCCTACGACATTTATGGGTTTGATGAACCATATCTTCCACCTATATTTGGACAGTTTTGTGGTTGTGTTTGTGAATGATATTCTTATTTACTTACCCACGAGAGAGATGCGTGAAGAACACCTGCGTGTTGTTCTACAGCTTCTGAGAGAGCATCATTTGTATGAGAAGTTCAAGAAATATGAGTTTTTGATGCCCAAGGTAAGGTTTCTTGGAATTGTGATGTCAAATGAGGGAGTATCAGTGGATTCTTCGAAAACTGATGCAGTGACGGATTGGGAACAACCGAAGAATGTATTTAAGATCCGCAGCTTTCTGGGTTTGGAAGGCTATTACTGGTGGTTCGTGAAGGATTTTTCTAGACTTGCCACGCCGATGACACATCTTGCGCGGAAGGGAGTGATGTTTGTTTGGAACGAGTCCTGTGAGTTGGCGTTCCAAAAGTTGAAGAAGAGATTGACTAGTGCACCAGTGTTGATTATTCATGAGCGAGATTTAGGTTACACAATGTATTGTGATGCATCGCATGATGGTCTGGGTTGTGTTCTAATGCAGGAAGGTAAGGTTGTGGCTTACGAATCTCGACAGTTTAAGACTCATGAGAAAAACTATCCGACACATGATTTAGAGTTGGTAGCCGTGGTCTTTGCCTTGAAAACATGGCGGCACTATCTTTATGGTGACCACTTTGAGGTTTTCTCCGATCACAAAAGTTTGAAATACTTGTTTTCGCAGAAAGACCTGAATCTATGCCAACGACGGTGGATGGAGTTGTTGGAAAACTATGATTTTGACTTGTAGTACCATCCAGTGAAGGCTAATGTCATGGCCGACGCTCTTAGTAGAAGATCTCATGGTTCGTTAGCTTCCATGGCTATGCAGAATGGGACATGCTGGGAGAGGTTGGGGAGTTTGATCTATGTCTCAGGGAGACAAGGAGAGATGCGACTTTATTTTCAATAGCTTCACGACCTGCGTTAGTTGCACGTGCGCTAGAGGTTCAGCAGATAGATTAGGAGGCTCAGATGATACGGGATCGTATTGCTAGCGGAAAGGACACTACGAGATCGTATTGTGAGCCCAGATCAGAGTTTGAGATTGGCAGGGAGATTGTTTATACCAGAGTCATGCCATGCCAATGTACTATGTGATTTCCATCATTCTCATCTTCTAGTGCACCCAGGAGGCACTAAGATGTATCACGATCTGCACCGTCAATTCTGGTGGAAGGGAATGAAGAGAAATGTGATTCAGTTCGTTTCTTGGTGCCTTGTCAGCAAGTAAAGGCGAAACATCAGAGACCGACAGAATTGTTACAGCCGTTGCTGATATCAGAATGGAAATGGGAGAACGTCACGATGGATTTTATATCAGGACTTCCTAGATCGCCGAAGGGACACGACGCTATTTGGGTTATGGTTGATAGGTTGACGAAGTCTGCACACTTTCTTCCCATTCGTGTGAAGGATTCGGCAAACAAACTGGGCAGGTTGTATGTCTCTGAGATAGTACGGCAACATGGAGTACCTGTGTCTATTATTTCTGATTGAGACTCGCGCTTTACAACATGCTTTTAGCAGAGTCTTTAGGTGGCTTTGGAGATGAGCTTGACGTTCAGCACAGCTTTTCACCCACAAACAGACGATCAGTCAAAGAGGACCACACAAATATTGGAGGATATGTTGAGAGCCTGTACACTTAAGTTTCGAAATTCTTGGGAAGATCATCTACCATTGGCAGAGTTTTCATACAACAACAGTTATCAGTTCAGTATTAGAAATGCACTGTAAGAGGCTTTGTATGATAGGCCGTGTAGGTTACCAGTGTGTTGGACAGATGTGGGAGAGACCACAATTTTGGAACCCGACTTGGTGCGGGAGACGGCAGAGAAGATTATTGTGATTCACCAACGTCTAGTGATAGCTCAGAGTCGCCAGAAGAGCTATGCAGATTAGAGGAGGAGACCATTGGAGTTCGCAGAGGGGGACCACGTGTTTTTGAAAGTCTCGCCACACAGAGATTTGATGAGATTTAGCTGTAGCGGGAAGCTATCACCATATTTTATTGAACTGTTTGAGATCTTTGAAATGATTGGAGAGGTAGCATACCGTATGACCTTACCACCTCATTTGGCATCCGTACATAATGTGTTTCACGTTTTCATACTTCGAAAGTTTGAGCCTGACCCATCACATATTCTAGGCTCGGGTTGAGTTGCAGGTCGATGAAGATGTTACATATGAAGAGCGACCTGTGAAGATTTTAGACATGAAGGAGCAACTGTTGAGAAGGAGAACCATTGCTTATGTCAAGGTCCTATGACTTCATCACGGGGTTGAGGAAGCAACATGGGAGCTTGAGTCTAAGGTTCATGCAAGATACCCAGAGTTGTTTACCTTGTAACCTTGTAGCGAATTTCGGGGGCAAAATTTCTTAAGGGGGAGAGTTGTGAGACCCAATTTCATGATATATATATATATATATATATATATATATATATATATATATTTGACATGTTCGTTTATACTTTATTGTTGTAGAACAGCATATTTATATATATGTGTTATGCATACGGGGTTTAGGTCCCTTTAATTCACTTTTTCACCCAGCAACGGCCGCTCGAACGGGGGTGTGGTAGTGTGTTATGTGTTGGAGGCAATACTACCAAGATCATTATTTTTTAACACAATTTTCGGTAAAAAATTAACTTGACGGGCAAACACCGAAACGGGATCCAGATAAAACTTTTGACGATGAAAGATAAAAATAAAACCCGTTCAACCAAAGTTAATTTAAAAGAATACCTTTTGTCGATATAATCTTCAACTACGACTTTATTTCGAGTTGAAACTCCAGTCAGATCTTCTACTGTATTCTCTAATGCGATCCTCGAACGTAGTGTGGGCTACGATCCTCCAAGAAACTCGTACCGGTAGAATCCCGATATATTTAAGTCTTGAAAGATAAAAATAATATCATAAAAATAATGATATAAAATTATGAGATCTATCAATCTCAAATTGGTTCAGCCTACCCGCATATATATAGGATTACAGCAGGGACCTAAGGAGTAATTACGAGTTAGACTTCTAGTGGAACACAGACACCTACTAGAGGTTTATGCAATTATGAAAAGACATGCAGCGGTTTCTATAATTTTTATAAAAAATTGAATTACAGTTCATATCACTAAAGAACTATAATTGCACTCTGACCCATAATCTCAAGACCTTCTTACATTGAGTTCATGTTATTAAATGCTTGCCATTTCTCCCCACGTTAAGATTTTTGATACCTGCCAATTAAATTTAATTACTGACAATTTAATTTTATCGGCATCTAGATATTCTTTAAATCCTTCCACTTAACTTATTTGACCGCCGGATAATTAAATTTAGCTATAGAGTTTGGTCCGGTCAAAACTTATAAGCTTCCTTAAGAAGGTATCGTCAATGCCGATATATCAGGATGTGAATTCCGTCAATAATTAATATTTACCATATAAATAATACCGCTATCCAACTCACCGAAAATATAAACCCATATAAGATCGCACCATCTAATGAATCAAAATAACGAATATTAAATATATGCAAATCAATAATTATTTCAGGATTAAAAAGATAAGCACTATTCATAATAACCTTGGGGTGTAAATTAATTTATATAGTGAGTACAAAATTAATTATCCCAAATGTCCCGTTCAATACACACAAAGTGTATTGGCACAGAGAGTCGAACAATAGACAACGCTATTATCTGTTCCCCGTAACTCAGACAGGCCTATTAAAACTCTGTGGCACAGTCGTACCGATGGTATGTCTACTTTCATCTAAACTGTGAACATAAAACTTATATTCTGTAAAAATCTAAAATCTGATCTTCTGTGTGTAAGCCGTACTCTACACACCAGATTAAATACTATACAGAATATTAGACATCTATGCATAACAAATAAATGATACACATATATTACTCATAAAGATTATCATAAAATAGAAAATTAATTTTATTAAACAAAATTAAATACTAAAAATATTTTTTTCACTATATCAATCCTAACAATCTCCTACTTTTACTCAAAATCACGCTGCCATACATCTGACTCTCATACCCTCTATGTGACTATCAAAAGTCATAGCCGGTAAACTCTTAGTAAATGGATCTACAAGATTATCTCCTGATACAATTTTGGTCACAGCAACATCACCTCTCTATACAATTTCTCGTATCAGGTGATACTTACGCTCAATGTGCTTGCCTTTCATATGGACCCTTGGCTCTTTCGAGTTTACAACCACTCCGCTATTGTCACAGTAAAGTGTAATAGCCGACTGAATTGAAGGCACCCCATCTAGATCCAACAGAAAGTTCCTGAGCCAAACGGCCTCCTTGGCTGCTTCAGAAGTTGCCACATACTCGGCCTCCATGGTGGAATCAGCAATGTAGAACTGCTTAATCCTCCTCCAACTTATAGCTCTACCTCCTAAGGTAAACATATATCCTGAGGTAGACTTACGAAAATCCCTGTCAGACTGAAAATTTGAGTCTATGTACCCTAAAAGTACTAGACTGTCTACCTAGTAAACCAACATATAATCCTTAGTCATTTTTAGGTACTTGATTATATTCTTTACTGCAGTCCAATGCTCCTGCCCTAGTTTACACTGATATCCGCTAACCATGCCAACGGCAAAGCAGATGTCGGGTCTAGTGCAAAACATAGCATACATGAGGCTTCCCACTACCGAAGCATAAGGAACAGTCCTCATCTTCTCTATCTCATCAAGTATCTAAGGACACTGATCATTTGATAGAGTGATTCCATGTCTGAAAGGAAGAATCCCTTTCTTGGTATCCTGCATGTTAAAACGAGCAAGGATATCATCGATATACTTTGCTTGTGATAAGCCCAACATCTTTTGTTTCCAATCTCGCACAATCTTGATCCAAAGGATGTGACTGGTTTCTCTCAAGTCCTTCATTTCGAACTGCCTAGATAACTATACTTTAACCGTAGATAATATTCCCACATCGTTTCTAATGAGCAAGATATCGTCTACATAAAGTACTATAAAGATCACCACGCTTCCGTCACACTTCTTGTACGCACAGGACTCATCCAGACTTTAATCAAAATCATAAGACTTTATGGCTTGATCAAACCGAGTGTTTCAAGACCTCGATGCCTGCTTAAGTCCATAAATGGATCTCTTAAACTTACACAACATTTGTTCTTGACCCTTTGCAACAAATCCGTCTGGTTGTATCATATAGATATACTCGTCAATACTTTCGTTAAGAAAATCTGTCTTGACGTCCATTTGCCAGATTTCGTAATCAAACTGAGCTGCAATGGATAAGAGAATTTATATGACTTAAGTATGGCTACCGGCGAAAAAGTTTTCTCATAATCGATCCCTTCTTTCTTAGTGAACCCTTTAGCAACAAGCCTAGCTTTAAAGGTTTCAACCTTTCAGTCTACTCCTCTCTTTCTCTTGAAGATCCACTTGCATCCAATGGGTTTTATCCCTTCGAGTGATTCTACAAGTTCCCAGACCTGATTGGAATACATAGATTCCATCTGTGAATTCAAAGCCCTTTGTCAAAGATCTGCATCTTTGTCTTTTAATGCTTCATTGTAGTTACAGGGCTCGGTATCCAATTTTTTCAGGATCTTATCAAACGACTTTTCCAAGAACATATACCGGTCACGTTGATGAATAACCCTCCCACTACGACGAGGCATTACCTATGTCTGTGTACTAGCAGTAACAAGCTGTGCAGAACCTCAACCCTGTGCATTAGCACCATGTTCTTGATTTGTACATATCCCGATAATTCTCCCACTACGACGAGATAATGGAATATCAGTGACTTGTGGCTTCTCTTCCGTTCTACTAGTATTTTCTCTCAGTACTTTCAAAATAATTTTGCTATCGGGCCTGTGATCCATAATATAATCATCTTCTAAGAATCATGCATTGGTGCTAATAATGACCTTATGATCATTAGAATTTTAAAATAGACCATCCTTCATTCCCTTGGGATACCCACAAAGAAACATATTTCTGTTCTCAGTTTCAACTTATCCGTATTTTTTTTCAGCACATGTGCTGGACACCCCCAAATCCGAATGTGTTTCAGACTAGGCTTACGCCCGGTCCACAATTCTATAAGAGTAGAAGGTACTAACTTAGAAAGTACCATGTTCAAAATGTAAGCCGCTGTCTCTAAAGCGAGTCTCCAAAACGAATCTAGTAAACCTGAATAACTCATCGTTGACCTTACCATCTCCATAAGAGTCTTATTCCTTCTTTCTGCTACACCATTCTGCTGTGGAGTGTCAGGTGCAGTCAATTGGGTTGTAATCTCCTCTGATGACAAGTAGTTCTTAAACTCTCTAAAAAGGTATTCTCCACCACGGTCGAATCGTAGTGATTTGATACTTTTACCCAGACACTTCTCTGTCTCTACTTTGAATTCTTTGAATTTTTCAAAACATTCAGACTTACGGTGCATCAGGTAAATGTATCAATACCTTGAGTAGTCATCAATGAAACTGACGAAGTACTCAAAGCCCGAATTGTCATAGGACCACACGCATCAGAATGAACCAGCTCTAACTGTTCTTTAGCACTATAGCCTTTAGCCGAAAATGGCCTCTTGGTTATCTTTCCCTCTAAGCAAGATTCACATACTGGAAGTGCCTTCACTTTCAATGAACTCAAAGGCTCATCTGCTACCAGTATGTTTATCCTTTTTAGATTAATATGACCAAAGTTTAAGTGCCAAAGAAATATTTGGTTCATTAAAGAAAGAAACTTTCTCTTATATGGTAATATAGATGTATTATTCGTTTTAGTTAGTTACAGTACAGGAGAGATTGGGGTAATAATATAAAAATTATCCACAAACGTACCAGAACTGATAACCCATTTATTATCCTTAATAATCACAAAATTATTAATATAAACCAAATATCCGTCTTTAGCCAATCCAGAAACAGAAACTAAGTACTTTCTAATGGCAGGTACATAAAAACAATCTCTCAATATTAAAATCCAATCTCTACCAAAACTGAGAGTGATATTTGCTACTACAACTGCTGTTACCTTTGTATTATTATCCATGCAGGTAAATCTCCCCATCACTAAGTTGTCAAATTTTTTGGAACCCCTGCATTGAATTGCAGACATGAGTAATGGCTGCGGTATCTACACACCAGGTGCCGATAGATAACACCGCTAAATATATTTCCACATCCAGTGAACAGAAATTACTCTGTTTGTTTTGCCTTATGAGAAATACTGGACATAGTTTTTTTCAGTGCTGGGTCAGGTTATAGTGAAAACATCTACCTTTTAGCTTTTTCACACCAGTCTGTGGCCCACTAACTACCCTAAAAATCGTGTCTCCCTGTTTCCAAACTTTTTTCTTCTTCTTCATGCCTTTCAGCCCAGAAGAATAACCTTTTTCAAAAACAAACACATTTCCTAGTATTGAAGGACTACAATTTGTAGTTAAAGTTATATCCAAGTTACATTTTCAGTCAACAAAATTTAGTCCTGTAAGTTTGTTTTCTCTAAGTATTAAAACGAGTGGATTGAAATCTATTTTAATCCTGAGAATCACATAATTAAAAAAAATCGTTAATTATGATGAGCAAAATTTTGAATTCATTTAATTTGGTTCCCTCTATCATTTTAAAATTAATTCGCCAACAGCCTGCTAACCTGTGAATAGCATGCCACGTTGGGTGGACGTCTACTATCCATCATAAAACCAGACAGGCCAATTCCTTTTAATTTTACTATCTAGGCAAATTATCGTGCCAAGTAAAAATTAAATAGCTGACACAACTTCAGTCCAGTATATAATAGCAGTGACTCGGTTGTAAAGTATACTATTATATACAGTTAAGTGTTAACTATCACCTAATCCCATATTAATCGCTTCGCGATGAACCCTTCAGTTAGAGATGTGATCCGCACTAACAATTATCCAGAATTATCCCTAAAGGAGATTTGTACTGGCGATACCGCAATTAATCTGTCCGTTGGGGAGGAAGGCCTTACTGCCGACACGGAGGGTTTAATTGTATCGCCTATAAACTGGTGATGGAGACCGCAGGATTTATCTGTGAATAAATTTTCTCTATCACTTAGATTTTTAAAATATTTTTTAGAGTTATAAAATTTCGTTTAATTAAAATAAATTTATTAATTTCGAAAATCAGACGATCTGAAATATTCAAATATCTTTTCGTGTACACGATTCCAAATATTCTAGTTTATCAAACCATCTTTTCGTATTTAAATGCGTAACAAATAAAATTTAATAAATGTACAGTTTTTTCTCCAACTTTTCAGCTAAGATAGTGATTAAATGCATTTATTTATTTTATTTTTCGTTTCACAATTTTTGAAAAATAATAATTTATTTTAATTAAATATTTTTTTATTTAATTAATTCAAAAACTGAAATTAACTCTCACGTTTTTCTACAACGATTTTTTATAAAAATATTAATAAATAAAAATTTTAAATATTCAACACATACTTCTATAAATTGTTTAAAATCTAAACATTTCCAATGATTTCAAAATATGTTTGTACAATTGATCACGACAAACCTTACCTTCAAATTCAAAAGAAAGAATTGGCGCCAAACGAAGAGAGAAAAAATAAAAAAGTATAGGATAATTTTATGGAGGCAAACATAAGATATTAAAATATATACTTTGAACCTAATTTAAAAATATCACTAATATCCTTTGAAGCTAATTTAACTTTTTAACTAAAAACATAAAAAAACCAAAATACAATCAGGTCCATAATAAAATTTTGCAACTGTTGTGAACGTAAATCTCCATAGGTGAACTACGTAAAAAGCATAAAAACAAAGAGAGGCAGCAGGTATGCTCTGAATCCTCCTCCAACCCTAATAAAAACTCTAGTCTAATTATCTTCTTCTCATACAAAATATCTAAATTGATCGTCTGAGGATCTTTGTATTATTTTTTCTGTCATCCCTCTAACTTTGCGCCCCATGTTTTGGGTAACTCTGTTCTTCGCAGAAACAGAAGGATGACAATGGGGATTCCTGAGTGTGTTTTTAAGTATGAGAAATGCTTTCTTAACTGATTGGTGATGGAATAATGGTTAAATTGTTCTCACCACATGGTTCTTGTTTTGGGTAACTCTGTTCTTCGCAACCACTTTGCAAGTTCGCCAGTGTTTGGGAACCGGTTTCATTGGGATCACTGCAGCGTTTGCTTGGAGAACAGACTTGCTGCGGCATGGAAGAAATACAGTGCCGCTACTGTTGGCGCTTTTTGCTTGGGATTTGTTTGCTTTGTTGGTCAAACTAAGCACCGAACGGTGCTTTGAAGCTTCATGGAATCCACTGTTATTGCGCCTGCAGCTTGGTGCTGTGGCGCTAGGCCCTTTTTTTTTTTATTTAATCAGAAAAAAATTTTGGAGAAAGAAAAAAATATTCCAAAGCAATAAAAAGAACTTATTCGCGCCTAAAACAGCCGGAACCACCGCCGGTTGCCGCTGTCAACCACCGCCGTGTCTTTCATACCTGTTCTTATTTTTTTCCTTTCTAATAAACTAGAAAAAAAACTTAAAGAACATAAAAATATTTTACATCGAAACCTATGTCCCGTAGGCTCACATACGATCTAAAAACCTTAATCTATCACGTTCAACTCTCGCGATTTAAAAATTAATTCAATCATCATTCACGTATTCAATCAAACATGAAAATAATATATGATCATAAAATCAGAATTAGAACGCCTATAAAACAAAGTTAGCACAGTTCTAAATCTATCCGGCCACGATAACCGTGAATAAAAAATAAAACGGCTCCGATACCAATTTGTTGGAGGCAATACTGCCAAGATTATTATTTTTTAAAACGATTTTCGGTAAAAAAAATTAACTGGACGAGCAAACGCCGAAACTGGCTCCAGATAAAACTTTTGACAACGAACGATCAAAATAAAACCTGTGCAACCAAAGTTAATTTAGAAAAATACATTTTGTCGATCTAATCTTCAACTACGACTTGATTCTGAGTTGAAACTCCAGTCAGATCTTCTACTGTATTCCCTTACGCGATC
>JAOTRH010011287.1:0-56898 GCA_034768845.1 Heliamphora exappendiculata
ATTAAAATTAATTAATTAAAAAAACTTAATTTTATTTTTTATTACAAAATATTTTAATTAAAACTGAATTTTTGAATAAATTAAATTAACAGGATAAATAAAATCAATATTTATCATTCACGCAGTTAATATAAAAAAAATTAAATGCAAGTTATAATAAATATATCCAAGTTTTATAATCGAATTAAAACTCTAAAGAGTTTTAGTCTCCATAAATTTTCAAACAAGATTTATATTAAATTTTCAAGCGTCGCTTGTTTGGAGTTGCGACGCTTGGCTTGAAAACAGCACTGAAGGCAAAATAGCCTGGAATTGTGCCTGGAATTGCCGCAGCCTTACGCAGCGTTTGGTAGCTTTTTGATTCAAGCTTCAAAAGTCGCCGCAGCCTTACTAATTTTAATCCCATGATTCATGATTTTTTTAATTCCCAAGTATTTCATGAATAAAAAGATTGCATGATGCGGCATCTTGTTCTTCGTTCCCCTCATTTTATTTGATTACATAAAATAAAAAAAAATTAAAAATAAAAAAAAAAAGTTTTACATTGATCTTATACCTCCATAGAGTTCACAATCAATCTACCACGATGAATGCTCGTGGTTAAAAAACAAATTAAATCATCATCAACGCATTCAATCAAACATGAAAATAGATGATGATCATAAAATCGGGATTAGAACGACTGCAAAATAAAGTTAGCAACAGTTTTAAAATTATCAGGCCCCGATAACCGTAAACAAAAAACAAATCGACTCTGATACCAATTGTTTGAGGCAAAACTGCTAAGATCATTATTTTTGCAAACGATTTTCGGTAAAAAATTAACTGGACGGGCAAACGCCAAAACGAGCTCCAGATAAAACTTCTAACGTCAAACGATCAAAATAAAACACGTGCAACCAAATTTAATTTAGAAGAATACATATTTACCGGTCGATTCTTCAACTACGATTTGATTCTGAGTTGAAGCTCCTATCATATCTTCTACTGCATTCTCTGACGCGATTCTCGAATGTAGTGTGGACTACGGACTATCGAGAACTCGTACCGACAGAATCTAGATATCTTTAGTCTTAAAAGATAAGTTAAGTTATAAAACTAGTTCAGCCTACCCGCATATATATAGGGTTACAGTAGGGATCTGGGGAGTAATTATAAGTAAGATTTTCAGTGGAATACAAACACCTATCAGCAATTTTTGCAATTATGAAAAATCAGCAGCGATTTCTGCAATTTTCATAAAATACTAAATTACAGTTCATATCATTAAAGAACTATAATTGCACTCTGATCCAATTCTCAAGACCATCTAGTATTGAGCTTCTGTTATTAAATACTTACCATTTCTCTCCACGATAAGATTCTCGATACTCGCCAATTAAATTTAATTGCTGACAATTTAATTTAATCGGCATCTTTATATTCCTTAAATAATTTCGCTTAACTTATTTGACCGCCAAATAATCAAACCCACCTGCAGGGTTTGGCTCGATCAAAACTTAAAAGTTTTCTTAAAGGGATATCGTTAATCTCGATCTTTCGGGACGTGGACTCCGTCAATAATTAATATTTGCCATATAAATATACTGCTATCCAACTCACCGAGAATATAGACCCATATAAGATCGCACTCTTTAATGAATCAAAACAACGAATATTAAATATATGTAAATCAATAATCATTTTAGGATAAGGAGGATAAGTTTTATTCATAATAACCTTGGAGTGTGAATTAATTTATACTAACAGCTGAGCCCACGCGATGCGTGTGCAACGATATGATAATATTTAAGTTGTTTCATTCTAACTTGAAAAAAACTCACATTTAAATTACATTAATTTTAAATGAAATATAAAAAAATAATACACTGTAATATATGTATCATAGTTTAAAAAAAACAATACACAATAATTATATGAAATGTTAAACAAAATACGTAGGTCCGTTTGGTAATGTTTATAATTTTTTATTTTTTGTTTGCACAAAAAAACATGCTTTTATTTATTTTTGTAATAAAATGAAAATAAAAACATATTTGACGCATTACACAAAAATATTATATTTACACAAAAAATTAAAGGGTTTTTTTCTTAATTAAAAAAATGCAAATCTTTTTTTGGGAGGGATAATTTATTTATTTCTCCAGTCTCCTTTGCCAAAAAAATAGTTTAAAACAGTTTTTTTTAATAAAAAAGAAACTACTATTTTTTGTTTGTGGAAACTTGGCATATTTTTTGGTTTACATTTCTTTTGTGCGCGCGCGGAGAGAGAGGATGTGTTTTTTGAAGTCTCTTTTTGTACACTTTTTTTGCAAACTAAACATAATGTCAATTTTTAAGTATTTTTTTTTACAATATGTATTTTTTGGGGGGGGATGGGGGGGAATTTTATTTTTCAAATCTGATTTGAAAAAAAAATATTTTGAAACAGTTTTTTTATTTCCAATGGATAAGAAATTATTGTTTTATTTGTGAAAGTTTGAAAAAAAAATCTTTAGAAAATGGGCTTTTTATTCTTTATAAAAACTTAAATGTTCTACTGTCTACCATTGAACAAAACCAATAAGCAAGAGTAATAATTGTTTACCAATAATTAATGGCTTCTCCTCCTCCATCACCCACCCAGTGCTCCTTCTTCGCTTAACCTAATGACCACAGGATTCCACCAATCTGATGACATCAATCGGAATGTACACAAGTTTGGAATGGTTCATAAAATTCAAAAAAAAAATGAAACAAAATATAGAGAGTCCAAAGCATTAAATTGTGAAAGGTTGAAACTGCCATCCAAATGTGTGTAGAGATTGTAGAAATGTAAGAATTTGAAGGCATTGCAAATTAGGAAGTGGAAAGCGGGAAGTGGATTTACAACGTGGGTTTGTGGAAGTTATTATCATCAAAAAAAAAAGAAAGAAACTAGAGAGAGAAAAAATGTGAGGAAGGTGTTTGACGTGGGGTTTGAATGGCGTTTTTACTATTTTAATCTTTTGTCAAATAAAAAGAGAGTGTATGAAGGATGGTATTACAAAATTAGTGTCGGATTTTTTGGGTAATTAAAAATGGTTTCACCAAACTCATGTGCTGTCTTATTATAATAGTATAGATAGTAAGTATAAAATTAATTACCATAAATGTCCTGTTCAATACACATAAAGTGTACTAACACAGGGAGTCGGAATATTATACGATATTATTATCTATTCCTGTAACCAAGACAGATCTACTAAAATTCTGTGTTACAGTCGTACCGATGGTATGTCCATTTCCATATAAACTATAAACATAAAACTTATATTATGTAAGAATCTAAAATCTGATTTTTTGTGTGCAAGCCATACTCTACACACCAGATTAAATAACTATACAGAATATCAAAAATTCATACATAACATTAAAGAAATAATATACATACATTGTTCATAAAGATTCTCAAACAAATGAAAAATTAATTTTATTAAAAATAAAATTAAATATTAAAAATATAATTTTTAGTATACCAATCATAACACCCGTAACATCCAAACCTTGCGGTCGCAGGGTTCGAGGCTCAGGGTTGCGATGTGACCGTTGAGACAAGTTGCGTCCACAAGAATCATTTAAAACAAACCTTGCGATCGCAACAAACCCCTTTGACAACCTTGCGGTTGCCAACATCAAATGTTGCATCCGCAACATCTAACAACCATTAAGCCCCCCGAGACTGCGCGAAGCAGTCCTATTTCGCACTCTCTCATTCTCTCTCTCTTTAACCATCAAATCTCTCTCGGTGCTCTTGGGTATTTTAAGACTTTAAGACTTTTCTTCTTAGCTTTTCGGGTATTTTTTCCACATGGAAAACCACGGACATGGTGATGACGTATTTGGGGCACAGTGGGTACCTTTTGCTTCTGACAGCAGTTCTCCTGGCACTATTAGGGGTGCAGGCTCCAGTCTTCCTATTGGTGGGACCTTTGACCCTTAGCCTTCCACTTCCATGGGGGCTATGGATATACTAGCAGCCAAGGCAGAGTAGTGTGTACTTCAAGCTGTCGAGGATCACGACGCAGCAGCACGGGTGTTAACAGCGGTGCAGGCAGCAGCAGACTAGGCAACGGCAGACCAGGCAGCTACTGAAGCTGAGATAGCAGGCTTTTTGGATCCTCATGCTGGCGAGGGCATTCGGGCCCTTTCGACCCTCTACGATACACTATAGGGCCTCATTTCCTTATACCAAGCGGGATGAGGGGATACGAACCTTCAGTTGCCAACATCGCTATTGACCTTGTTCTTCATAAGCTCCATGTTCACCTTTCTCGTCAAAATCACATGGTAAGTCCTCTTTTCTTCTTTTTAAAATCAAAATGTTGAAGCATGTTTTTAGTTCCACTCCCGAACATAGATTCATGTCTAGGATCCCCTATTACTTACGATATGATGTATGTGATTTAAAGAACCCGAAACATAGCAGATTCCACAGTTAAAATGTTATATCATACTTAATATGCAAAACTTGATGATCAAAAGGGACTTGTAACAGACATAAATGCAATTTAACCACACCATTAATATTAAGACCTAGAGACCCGAAACAATGGACCTAGACATCGGACGGTGGATCTAACAAAATACTTAAGCAACTGGAGTTTTTGAACAGACAACTAGATTGTAGGATGGGTGCTTGGGAAATAGGGCTAGAAACATAGGATGCTTGTGGAGCAGGGCTTAACAATACTAAGGGTTGTCTCACGATTCTAGGACCTAGAAAATGCTTCATATATGACTAGGGTTTTAAATAGAGGTTTACCTGGCGCACTAGGGCTTGGGGTGCTTAGCTCACTAGGTTTTGAGAGATTTAAGACACTGTATGAACTTAGGAATACCTAAACAACGCTTCGCATATGACTAGAATTTGAAAAGGAGTTTTCCTGATGTAACAGGGCTTAGGGTACCAAGCTCACTAGTACTTAAGAGACCTAAGACACCGTCTGAACTTAGGAATACATTAACAACGCTTCGCATATGACAAGCATTTAAAAAGAGATTTGCCTGGCACACTAGGGTATAGGGTGCCTAGCTCACTAGGGCTTGAGAGACCTAAGACATCTTATAGACTTAGAAATACCTAGATAACGTTTCACACATGACTAGGATTTGAAAAAAAAGGTTTTCATAGCACACCAAGGTTTAGGGTGCTTACCTCACTGTGGCTTAAGACACCTAAGATACCGTATGGACTTAGGAATACCTAGATAATGCTTCACATGTGACTATGATTTGAAAAAAGGTTTGTCTGGCACACCAGAGCTTAGGGTTCCTAGCTCACTAAGGCTTAAGAGACCTAAGACACCATCTGGACTTTGGAATACCTAGACAACGCTTTGCATAGGACTAAGATTTGGAAAGGGGTTTGCCTGGCACACCAGGGCTTAGGGTGCCTAGCTCACTAGGGTTTAAGAGACCTAAGACACAATCTGGACTTAGAAATAAATAGACAATGCTTCATATATGACTAGGATTTAAAAATGGGTTTACCTGGTGACCAAGGCTTAGGGTACCTAGCTCACTAGGGCTTGAGAGACCTAAGACACTGTTTGGACTTAAAAATACCTAGACAACGCTTTGCATATGACTAGGATTTAAAAAGATGTTTGCCTAGCGCACCAGGGCTTAGGGTGCCTTGCTCACTACGGCTTGAGAGACCTAACACACCATCTGGACTTAGTAATACCTAGACAACGCTTTACAAATTACTAGAATTTGAAAAAGGGTTTGCCTGGCACGCCAAGGCTTAGGGTGCCTAGCTCACTAGGGCTTGAAAGACTAAGACACCTTCATCACTTAAGAATACCTAAACAATACTTTTCATATAACTAGGATTTGAAAAAGGGTTAGCTTGACGCACCAGGGCTTAGGGTGTCCTCATTAGGGATTGAGAGACCTAAGACACCGTCAATACTTAGGAACACCAAGATAATACTTCGCATATGACTAGAATTTGAAAAGGGATTTACTTGGCACACTAGGGCTTAAGATGCCTAGCTCACTAGGGCTTGAGAGATCTAGGTATTCTAGGACTTAGGAATACCTAAAATTTTTAAAAGGGTTTGTTTGGCGCACCATGGATTTGGGTGGCTAGCTCACTAGGGCTTGAGAGATTTAAGACACTGTCTGGACTTAGAAATACCTAGACAACGCTTCGCATATGACTATGATTTGAAAAGAGAATTTCCTGGCGCACCAGGGTATAAGGTGCCTAGCTCACTAGGGCTTGAGAAACCTAACACACCATTTGAACTTAGGAACACCTAGAAAATGCTTCGCATTTTAATAGGATTTTGTTATCTCGCTTTCTTGCATTCATTTTGCATCTGATTTGTTCTGACGGATTTACCATATCTTTTGATCATCTTCTCTTTGCTTTTACAGACTGGCAGATACATTAGGTGCTTTGGCAGCTCCGGTGATGTTCTAGAGTGGTACACAGCTCTTCCCACCCTGAGCTGTACTTATATCAATGGATCTGGTTTTGGTTGGTTCATACCGTTGTTGGGCAAGACCAACAACAACAAAGTGCAACTGACTGCACTAGCCGAGAGGTGGTGGGATAGCACCAATACCTTCCACTTCTCCACATTCCAAGCCTATCTAACGCCTCTATACTTCCATATGATGACTTGCATCGGTGTCGATGGCGACCCCATTTCATTCGATCTGGATACTCCACGCTCCACAGAGGCTCTGATATATTTCCTCAGCACCGTCCCACTTCAAATGGACCAGGGCCGTGTCAGGTATTCCTGGTTCTATACTCATTTTTGACATTTTCACTCCACAGAGCCTCAGCACTTTGAGTGGGTCGCTCGGGCCTTTCTTCTATGCATGTTCGGTGTCTCCTTATTCGCGAACAAGGACAACACCGTTCATCTGCACTATCTGGGAGCCCTATTCCACTTGGACTGGATTGCCACCTATGATTGCAGAGGTGCTGCTCTTGCCACCCTCTATGGCTCCATAAGGGAAGTGACACGGATCCCTCAAGATCTTAGCTGTAACAACCCGGCTCATACCCTAGTATTAGCAGAGAATAAACAATGAGAACTTATGTCGCTATATGAATAGAAGAAACCCTAATTAACCCCAAAACCCTAATTCGACCCATAAACCCTAATCATGTGATGTTGAATGATTACGTTCATTCACTTATACGAGACTCATGCACTGAATAATGGCTTTTAGATAAACATACAATTGTAATTGTTTGGGACCACCTAATACCAAGCTATTTAATATTATTTCCTTTGCAATAAAAAGAGAAGAAAAGAACTCTTGCTCAAACTTGGACATTACTAAAAGTTTGATTTGGAATAATTCATAGTTTGTTTATTTTATGTTTACTTTATTTAATTCTTAGTGATTTTTTTATTTAATCTAAGGTCTCATTTTACGTCCTTATTTAGGGATAATGGCCAAACTCTAAACAAATATTCAATTAAGTCACATTATTGTACTGTATACGAGAAATGCTTATCAAATTATGAAAATAGAATGCATTTATAGCTGGTGCACATTTAAGAATACGTTTTTACTCCCTTATAATGATTTAGATATGGATACTTTTATGTTCTCTTACAATTCATATGGCATGATATCTTATGTATAGTCATAAATCTGTTTGCATTTTTAATTTATGGTAATCATATTTTTAAATAAATTGTTTGATATTGTAAACCAGACTCAACCGAAATTATATACATTACACAAATTAGCATATTAACATATACCCATATTCTCATATTAGCATATTCTCATATCAATATACTGATATCAACAAATTCTCATATTAGCATATTTCTATATTCTCATATTAGCATATTACCATATCAACATACTAATATGAGAATATATTGATATGTTAATATACTAATATGTTAATATATTTTTTTTGTGATGCATAATATTTCGATTGAGCTTTGTTCACAATATTAAACCATTTATTCAGAAATATGATTACCATAAATTGAAAATGAAAACAAATTCAAAATTGTGTATCAGATATTCTACTATATGAATATTGTAAGAGAATATAAAGTATCCGTATATAAATTATTATAAGAGAATAAAAATGTATCCATAAATATGCATCAGTTATAAATGTATTCAATTTTCATAATAACATTTTGAAGGAATAAATGTTTAAAAAAAGAATAAATATTTAAAACAATACCTTATGGGATAACATTTTATTACATGGAACTTATCCTAAAATAAGTCACCAAAATAGAACTTTAGAATAATTAATTATTTTTTTATTAAATGTTTTACTCCACACCGACCAAAAAAATAATTTATTTATTAAATAAAAAATTAAAAAGATAAAAAAAAGCTAAGAAACTGTTTTTCATTTTCATTCCTAGTGAACAAAAATAATTTTCAATTACTCTCATCAAAAATAATTTAAAAAATTAAAAAGTAATTAAAAGATAAAATAAATAAATAAGATAAAAACAAAAAAATATTTAGACTTTATCTTCTAAACCTGCCGCCAATTAGCTAACCATAAGAGAGTCTATTTTTGAGTTTCAAGTCAAATTTTAACAGTAACATAACATTTAACAGTAACTAACCTTTTTGTTCTTTAAAGTGTTTTGAAGAATGGAGGTGAAGAGTGAGTTTTGAGTGAAAATGGGAAAAGTTAGGGAAATTTCTTGTCCTTTTTGGGTTTTTGATAATAGTAGATGTATTTAGCTTTATAATCTTCTTTTCTTTCTTTCTTTCTTTTTTTTTTCTTCTTCTTATTCCCTCTGCACATTTTTTTTTTGAAAAAGTGTTGAAATTCCTAAGAGGGAGAGAGATGGAGATTAGGGCCTCTATTTATAGGAAAATTAAAAAGAAGAAAAGACTATTGTGTACTTCATAAAACTTGTGCCCCAAGTAAGTTTGATCCTAAGTCTTTGTTTGGTTTGAACCAAAAGAGAAAGGTTAGTAACTTGATTAATAAGTAGACTTGATGGCTAAGTATTTCTTATTCGTTATTTAGGTTTATTGGGTTGAGGGTAGGAGGAGTGTTAGAGTTGGTATACTGAAAATTATGTTTTAGTATTTAATTTTATTTTAATAAAATTAATTTTTTATTTTATGAGAATTTTTATAAGCAATGTATGTATATCATTTCTTATTGTTGTGTATGGATACCCGATATTCTGTATAGTATTTAATCTGGTTGTAGAGTATGGCTTGCACACAGAAAGATCATATTTTAGGTTCCTGCAGAATATAAGATTTATGTTCACAGTTTAGATGGAAATGGACATATCATCGGTACAATTGTAACACAGAGTTTTAGCAGGTCTGTCGTGGTTACGGGGAACAGATAATAACGCCGTCTATTATTTCGACTATCTGTACTAGTACACTTTGTGTGTATTGAACCGAATATCTTCGGTAATTAATTTTGTACTTATTATATAAATTAATTCACACTCCAAGATTATTATGAATAGTACTTATCTTTTTAATCTTAAAATAATTATTAGTTTGCATACATTTAATATCCGTTATGTTGATTCATTAGAGGGTGTGATCTTATATGGGTCTATATTCTTGGTGAATTGAATAGCGGTATTATTTATATAATAAATATTAATTATTGACAGAATTTATATTCCGAATGATCGGGATTGACGATACCCCCTTAAGAATGCTTATAAGTTTTGACAAGGCCAAACCCTGCAAGTGGATTTAATTATCCGGCGGTTAAATAAGTTAAGCAGAAGGATTTAAAAAATATCAAGATGCCGATTAAATTAAATTGTCAGTAATTAAATTTAATTGATGGGTATCAAAAATGTTAACGTGGGGAGAAATAGTAAGCATTTAATAACAAGAACTCAATGTAAGAAGGTTTTGAGATTATGGGTCAGAGTATAATTATAGTTCTTTACTGGTGTGAACTGTAATTCAGTACTTTATGAAAATTGTAGAAACCGCTAGTAGGTATCTGTGTTCTACTAAAAGTTTTACTCATAATTACTCCCCAGATCCCTGTTGTAGCCCTATATATATGCAGGTAGACTGAACCAGTTATATATTGATATATCATATTTTGTCTTTCAAGACTAAATATATCTGGGTTCTGCCGGTACGAGTTCTCGATAATTCGTAGCCCACACTATATTCGAGAATCGCATAAGAAAATACAGTAGAAGATCAGATAAGAGTTTCAATTTGGAATCAAATCATAGTTGAAGAATCGATCGAAAAAAGGTATTCTTCTAAATTAACTTTGGTTGCATAGGTTTTATTTTGATCGTTCGACGTCAAAAATTTTATTTGGAGCCCGTTTCAGCGTTTGTCCGTCCAGTTAATTTTTTACCGAAAATCGTTTACAAAAATAATATTCTTGACAGTTTTGCCTCCAACAAATTGGTATAAGAGCCGATTTATTTTTTGTTTACGGTTATCAGGGTCGGGTAGTTTTAAAACCATTGCTAACTTTGTTTTGCAGGTATTTTAAATTTCGGTTTTATGATCATTATTTATTTTTATGTTTGATTGAATGATTTGAATAAATGATGATTTTATTTTTTTTAACCATGAGGGTTGATCATGGTAAATTGATTGTGAACTCTAGAGATGTATAGGATCAATGTAAATATTATTTTTTTTAATTTTTTGTAATAAAAAAAAATGAAAAGAAGAACGAAGAACACGGCAGCGGCACATTGATCTTGGGCTTTGGGATTCATTGATGTGCATTGAATAAATAATGTTTCGGTGGTTTTTCAAAACAACCAAAAAGTGTTTTTCATTAAAACCGGTTTCCAGGCACCTACACAGTTTTTTCCCGAAAAATCAAACACAGCGCAACAGTGCTGCGGCGTCTTTTGAAAAAGCTAGCAGCGTCGGCTTCCTAACAGCCGCCGGTTTCTAAACCAATGGCAGCACCAACACAGCAACAATTCTCAACCAATAGAAAGCGGCGCTGGAAACGCACAATTGCAGCGGCGACTTTGAAACCGCAGTGTTTTCACAAGCGCAGCAGTTTCCATGCTTTTTCCAAACGGTTTACCAAATCAAGCAAGCAGCAGCGTCCCAAGCTTCCAAATTGTGGCACATATTCCAGTCCAGCGCAGCCAAACTATTTCGGTGCAGTTTTTTTTTTTTTCAGTAAAAAATCCAGCAGTTTCCAAAAGCCAAACGCTACCCTAGGCAGCAGACCAGCACTATCCCAAGCAAGCTGTTCCGGTGTGCAGCAGTTATCCTTTTTTAAAGAGCATCCAAACCAAACAGCACCAAACACCCAAACACAGCGGCAAAATAAAAGGGTGGTGCTGCGGTTTTTTGCTTTCGTTGCTGAGAAAAAGCTATTTTTCAAAACAGTTTGGATGCTACTCAAATACCGATAAACAATTGATTCAGAAAATTTTTTTTGAAGCTTATCTTTTTAGACAGGAGACTAAAACTTTTTAGAGTTTCGATTCGATCATAAAATTAAGATATATTTATCTTGTATTTAATTTTTTTCTTATATTAACTGCATGAATGATAAATATTGATTTTAGTTATCATGTTAATTTAATTAATTCAAATATTTGGTTTTAATTAAAATATTTTGTAAAGAAAAATAAAATAAAATTTTTTAAAATTAATTTATTAATTAAATAGAAAAAATTTAGATATTTTAATTTTTACAAAATATCACGTTTAAGATAATTTTTTTAAAAATCGGATATCTTGAAAAAATGCGGGAATTAATTTTGAATTTTGAATTATTTAAATAAAAAAATGTTTAATCGTAATAAATTATTATTTTTCAAAAAATGTGAAACGAAAAATAAAATAAATAAATACCTTTAATCACTATCTTAACTGAAAAGTTATAGGAAAAAATGTGCATTTATTAAATTTTATTTGCTACGCATTTAAATACAAAAAGATGGTTTGATAAATCAGAATCTTTAAAATTTTGTACACGGAAAGATATTTGATTCTTTTAGATCGGGTAACTTTCAAAATTAATAAATTTATTTTAATTAAACAAATTTGTATAACTCTAAAAAATTTTAAAAATCTAAATGGGAGAGAAAATTTATTCACAAATAAATCTCGCGGTCTCCATCACCAGTTTGTAGGCGATGCAATTAAACCCTGCGTGTTGACAGTAAGGCCTTTCTCCTCATCGGACAGATTAATTGCATATCGCCAGTATAAACCTATTTTAGGGATAATTTTAGATAATTGTTAGTGTGGATCACTTCTCCATCTAAAGGATTCATTGCGAAACGATTAATTTGAGATTAGGTGATGATTAACACTTAATTGTATATAATAGTATCCTCTCCATCTGAGTCACTGCTATTATATACTGGACCGAAACAATGTCAACTATTTAATTTTACTTGGTATAGTCAGTTTGCTTAGATAGTAAAATTAAAAAGAATTAACCTATCTGATCTTATGATGGATAGTAGACGTCCACCATCGTGGCATGCTATTCTCAGGTTGCCAAGCTGCTAGCGAATTAATTTTAAAATGGTAGAGGGAACTAAATTAAAATAAATTTAAAGTTTTGCTCATCATAATTAACGGTTTTATTTAATTATGTGATTCTCAAGATTAAAATGGTTTTCAACCCACTCGCTTTAATACTAAAAAAAAACTAACGGGACTGAATTTTGTTGACTGAAAATGTAACTTGGATATAATTTTAACTACAAATGGTATTTTTTCAATACCAAGAAATGTGTTTATTTCTAAAAAAGGTTCTTCATCTGAGCCGAAAGGCATGAAGAAGAAAAATGTTCAGAAATAGGGAGACACGATTTTCAGGATAGTTATTGGTCCACGGACTGGTGTGAAAAAGTCGAAAGCAGATGTTTTCACTACAACCAGACCCAGCACTGAAAAAATCTATGTCCAGTATTTCTCAGAAAACAGTACAAAAAGACTAATTTCTGTTCACTAGTTGTAAAAATATGTTTAGTGGTGTTATCTACTGGTACCTGATGTGTAGATACGGGAGCCACTAATCATGTCTGCAATTCATTGTAGGGGTTCTAAAAAACCCGATAATTTAGTGATGAAGAGATTTACTTGCATATGGGCAATAATACAAAGATAACAGTAGTTGCAGTGGAAGATGTCACTGTTAATTTTGGTATAGATCGAGTTTTAATATTGAGAGATTGCCGTTTTGTTTATTTTAATAACTCTGTAGTTATTAAGGATAATAAACGGATTATCTGTTCTAGTACATTGGTGGATGATCTTTATATTATTACTCAAATCTCTTATATATTGCAACTGACTGAAACGAATAATACATCTATATTACCATATAAGAGAAACTTTCATTCCTTAATGAACTAAATATTTTTTTGTCACTTACGCTTGGGTCATATTAATCTAAAAAGAATAAACAAATTGGTAGCAGATGGAACTTTGAGTTCATTGGAAGTAGAGGCACTTTCAATATGTGAATCTTGCTTAAAAGGTAATATGACCAAGAGGCCATTTTCGACCAAAGGCTATAGAACTAAAGAACCGTTGGAGCTGGTTCATTTTGATATGTGTGGTCCTACGACAATCTGGGCTAGAGGTGCCTTTGAGTACTTTGTCAGTTTCATTGATGACTAGTTAAGGTATGGATACATTTACCTAATGCATCGTAAGTCTGAATGCTTTAAGAAATTCAAAAAATTCAAGGTGGAGACGGAGAAACATTTTGGTAAAAGTATCAAATCACTACGATCCGACCGTAGTAGGGAATACCTCTTTAGAGAGTTTAAGGACTACTTGTCATCAGAGGAGATTTCATCCCAGTTGACTGCACTTGGCACTCTACAGCAGAATGGTGTAGCAAAAATAAGGAATATGACTCTTATGAAGATGGTAAGATCCATGATGAGTTATTCAAGTTTACCCGATTCGATTTGAGGACTCGCTTTAGAAACAGCAGCTTATATTATGAACTTGGTACCTTCTAAGTCAGTACCTTCTATTTTTACAGAATTGTAGATCATGCGTAAGCCTAGTCATAAGCACATTCATATTTTGGGGTGTCCAGCACATGTGCTGAAATGGAACACGGGTAAGTTAGAACCGAGGACGGAAGTTTATTTTTTTGTGGGGTATCCCAAGAGAATGAAGAGTGGTCTATTTTATAATTCTAAGGATCAAAAGGTCATTATTAACACCAATGCTTGATTCTTGAAAGAGGATTATATTATGGATCATAGGCCCAATAGCAAAATTATTTTATAAGAACTTAGAGAAAATACCAATAAAATGGAAGAGGAACCACAAGTTACTAATATTCCATTGTGTCGTCGTAGTAGGAGGATTATCTAGACAGGTGCAAATCAAGAACAGGGTGCTGATGTATAGGGTTCAAATTTTACACAGCCCGTTATTGTTAGTACATAGACACAAGTAGTGCCTCGTTATAGTGGGAGGATTGCTCATCAACCTGATCGGTATATGTTCTTGGGAGAGTCGTATGATAAGATCTGAGCAGAACTAGATACCGAGCCATGTAACTACAATAAAGCACTATAGATAAAGATACTGATCTTTGGTAAAGGGCTATGAATTCAGATATAGAATCTATGTATTCCAATTAGGTCTGAAAACTTGTAGAACCACCCGAAGGGATAAAATTCATTGGATGCAAGTGGATCTATAAGAAGAAGAGAGAAGCAGACGGGAAGGTTGAAACCTTCAAAACTAGACTTGTTACTAAAGGGTTCACGAAGAAAGAAGGGATCGATTATGAGAAAAACTTTTTTGCCGGTAGCCATGCTTAAATCTATCTGAATTCTCTTATCTATTGCCACACATTTCGATTACAAATTTTGACAAATAGACGTCAAGACAGCTTTCTTTAACGGAACTCTTGACGAGTGTATCTATATGATACAACCAGATGGATTCATTGCAAAGGGCCATGAGCACACGTTGTGCAAATTTAAAAGATCTATTTATGAACTTAAGCAGGCATCGAGATCTTGGAACACTCGGTTTGATCAAGTTATAAAGTCTTATTATTTTGATCAAAGTTTAAATGAGTCATGTGTGTACAAGAAGCATGACGGAAGCGTGGTAATCCTTGTAGTACTTTATGTAGATGATATCTTGCTTATCGAAAATGATGTGGGGACATTATCTACGGTTAAAGTATGGTTATCTGGACAATTCGATATGAAGGACTTGGGAGAAGCCAGTCACATTCTTGGGATCAAGCTTGTGCGAGATCGAAAACAAAGGATATTGGGCTTATCACAAGTAAAGTATATCGATGATATCCTTGCTTGTTTTAGCATGCAGGATTCCAAGAAAGGATTTTTTCCTTTTAGGCATGAAATCATTATATCTAAGGATCAGTATTCTAAGACACCTAATGAGATAGAGAAGATGAATGTGGTTTCTTATGCTTCGGCAGTAGGAAGTCTCATGTATGCTATGCTTCGCACTAGACCCGACATCTGCTTTGCCGTTGGTGTGGTTAGCAAATATCAGTCTAACCCAAGGCAGGAGCATTGAACTGCTGTAAAGAATATAATCAACTTGCTGAAAAGGACTAAGGATTATGTGTTGGTTTACCAGACAGACAGTCTCGTACCTTTGGGGTACACAGACTCAGATTTCTAATCTGACAAGGATTCCTGAAGTCTACCTCAGGATATATGTTTACCTTAGGAGGTAGAGCTATAATTTGGAGGAGTATCAAATAGTCCTGCATTGCTGATTCCACCATGGAAGCCGAGTATGTGGCAGCTTCTGAAGCAGCCAAGGAGGCCGTTTGGCTTAGGAACTTCCTGTTGGATCTCGAGTTGGTGCCTTCAGTTCAGTCGGCTATTACACTTTACTGTGACAATAGTGGTGCGGTTACAAACTCGAAGGAGCCAATGGCCCATAAGAAAGGCAAGCACATTGATACAAAAAATTATACAGAGAGGTGATGTTGCTGTGACTAAGATTGCATCAGGGAAAAACTTTGCAGATCATTTTACAAAGAGCTTACCGGTTAAAAGTTTTGATACTCATGTAGAGGGCATGAATGTCAAATATATGGCAGTATGGTTTTGAGAATAAGTAAGAAATTGTTTGGGTTGATATACTGAAAATTATGTTTTACTATTTAATTTTATTTTAATAAAATTAATTTTTTATTTTATGAGAATCTTTATGAGCAATGTATGTATATCATTTCTTAATGTTATGTATAGATGTTCGATATTCTGTATAGTATTTAATCTAGTGTGTAGAGTACGGCTTATACATAGAAGATCAAATTTTAGATTCTTGCAAAATATAAATTTTATGTTCACAGTTTAGATAAAAATGAACATACCATCGGTACGACTGTAATACAGAGTTTTAGTAGAATCGTCTTGGTTACGGAGAACAGACAATAGCGTCGTCTATTGTTCCAACTCTCTATGCTAGTACACTTTGTGAGTATTGAACGGGACATTTGGGGTAATTAATTTTATACTGACTATATAAATTAATTCACACCCCAAGGTTATTTCGAATAGGCGGGTATCGGGAGAACTTAAGGAATATCAAGATGCCGATTAAATTAAATTGTCAATAATTAAATTTAATTGGCGGGTATCGAAAAGCTTAATGTGGGGAGAAATGGAAAGATTTAATAACAGGAGCTCAATTCAAGAAGGTCTTGAGATTATGGGTCAGAATGCACTTATAGTTCTTTAGTGGTGTAAACTGTAATTCAGTATTTTATGAAAATTGCAGAAATCGCTGCGTCTTTCCATAATTACAGAAACTACTAATAGGTATCTGTGTTTCACTGGAAGTTTTACTCATAATTACTCATTAGGTCCCTGCTGTAACCCTATATATATGCGGGAAGGCTGAACAAGTTATATATTGATATATCATATTTTATCTTTCAAGACCAAATACATTTGAATTTTATCGGTACGAGTTCTCGATAGTCCGTAGATCACACTACGTTCGAGGATCGTATAAGGAAATACAGTAGAAGATCTGATAGGAGTTTCAACTCGGAATCAAATTGTAGTTGAAGAATCAATTGACAGAAGGTATTCTTCTAAATTAACTTTGGTTGCACGGATTTTATTTTGATCGTTCGACATCAAAAGTTTTATCTGGAGCCCGTTTCAGCGTTTACCCGTCCAGTTAATTTTTTTTATCAAAAATCGTTTACAAAATAATGATCTTAGCAGTTTTGTCTCCAACAAGGAGGGGGCAAAGCATGAGGAAATCGTTATGTTTTTTTAAAGGGCTTATTTTTTACTTTTGGAATTAACTCTATTTCTTAGCTTTAAAAAAGTTAAAATGTCAAATGGAGCTTCATCATTCCCAAAGTGGCTGGTTGTAGACACCCCGATTTAACACAGTTGAATCTTAGGTTTATTTAGATGAATTCAATGATGAAAAGAAAATGGAATGGTACTATAAAGTCTTAATTGATCATCAATGAGAGATTTTGACTCAATGCACCAGAAAGCCCTTACAAACCTTCAGGCCGCAACCATTGTTCAACTTGGTAGCAACCTTTAACCTCACAAAAGTTGCGGTCGCTCAATTAATCCTGGCAACCGTGACTTCTGTTGACATGACCGCAACAAACCTTCCATAAAACCTTAAATTTTTTTTTGGCTACCACGTTTGTTCTTTACAACCACAACTTACCTTTGGTGCTTGATAATGAAAGCTTCTATTACCTCCACACGTCAGCACATTTGAGGGCATCATTCCAGACTCTTGGCCTATAAATTCATACTCCTCTAGGTCATTTTGAAAGAGATCAATAGGAGAGATTTTCTGTTATCGAAACTCTGCCAGATTAATTATTGATACCCATTTTCATCTTTTGCCTTATTCACTCTCGGTGGTTGAAAAATAGATGAGTGAGCACACTGTTTCACGTAGAGAATTACGTTTGAATTATCATTTTTCTATTACAGGTATAATAAGTAACATTTCGATGCTTTTCTTTACATGTCTCCTACCTCTCATGGAAATGTGAGAATTAGCTTTATTTCCTATTTTTAATTCCTTTCTAGATTGATAATCACATGATCTCAATTTCAAGTTAGAATCTTCTTTATCCTTTCTTTCTTATTAAAAATGATTATAAAGTCTTTGGAATATTATTTCACACCCTGGATGCTTGCACCCTAATTCACAGTAGTTCAAAAATTTAGTAAATAGTGTACTAAAATATTACGGTTGCAACAATTAATGCACGGCCGTGACTTTAATGCATTAATATATTCGCAACCGTGACATTATTCTGCAAACTATGTGCATTTCCATTAGCTTAATTTTTCAAATTTTACTATTATGTTATTTTTTGTTGTGTTCAGTATGTTCAATTTAGCATAATTTCAATATGATTAACAGTTTGATACCCTATTCTTTCTTTTAGTATAGTGATCTTCGTCCCTTTTGACGTGTTAATACAATATGATTATATATTTTTATTATTTAATTTTGGATATTTTATCTTCAATCCTCATATTCAGTATTTACATGCGTTTGAGAATTTAAGAAAAAGAACTAATAATAAAGAGTAGGGGCCAACCTAAGGGTTGGGTGAAATAGAATGTCTAACACCTTCCTCGTTTCGCGCATTAGCCCGTAAACCCATTTTTGAATGTAACAAATGATGAGTCTTTTATTTTATTTTTCTTGAATTTTCTCAAAAATCAAGTAGCAACTCTATTTTTCAAACGTAAAAGGGTTCTCACATTTTTCGATTTTAAAATTTTATTTTCTTTCATAAAATATTTTATGCAAAACAAATGACTTCCCTTTAAGAACCCAATGAAAAACACCACAACAATTTTCTAGAGACTTCGCTGGAGAGTTTTTTTTTTGAAATAAGAGGGTTAGATTCAAAAATATAATTAGTTCTTAAATTAAAATTCTCACTTGCATTATTCCTTTTTGAAATAAGAGGGTTAGTATGTGCCATTTGACCATGCCTTATACCATTACCTGGTATGAAAGGTATATTCTCAACCATATTCAAAAGGTACCTTGAGTGTTGACTTACCGATCATTTTTCTACATATATTTGCTTAGAACTTTCACTTTAGGATTAAAACCTATAGGATTATGTTCCTTTTCTTTTTGCATGTTTTGGTTGAACATAAGGTGCTACCTTGTTCTTCTTAGTTTAGTCTTCTTCCCGGGGCTCTGTCTGTTTTTCTTTACAGTCTTGGTGGAGGCCTTGCATTGCTTAGTCTAGTTTTCCTCTGAAAACTTTGCCAGCTTTTCTTTGGAGTCTCGGTTGAGGCACCACCTTTATATAGTTTAGTTTTTACTCTAGAGTTTGGTCCATTCCTTTGTATCGATCCTTGGCCGAGGTGTTTTATGTGGTTTCACCGAGATGTCATTGGTTTTCCTTCATAAGATATCTTTTATGTTTGTTTCCCCCATCTTATTACAGGTTAGATAATATGTTGGAACATTGAGTTAGGTAGACCAACTCCTATATGCATTTGGGGCCGATCATCGAAGGGCAAGCTCTATAGAATAATTGGGAAACATTAGAATAGAAAATGGCAAAAATTGAAGAAAATCTATCTAATTTGATAAGAGCTATTTTAGACGTACAAATGGCTATAAACCATCATGCATAGGTTCAGATGCAGTGTCAACCTCAAATTCGAGCAATTCAGGCTTAAGTACCATCTTTGAATGAACAACATAACGACAACCAGGCAATTGGAGCATGCGATAATTATTTTGGGAAGAGAACCCAACACCAGAATGCCCCTAGGTTGTCGCGTGCCTCCACGTGTTAATCGACCTGCCATAATAGAAGAAAAAAACAAACCTCAAATCCAAGAGTCAGTATTGGTAGACAAAGTTGAGAAGATGGAAAAAGTGCTTAGGAAAGTAAACGGGGTTGAAGAGAACATGCTAGATGTAGGCGGTTCGTGTATATCCCCTAAAGCAAATTATTAAAAATGTTCAAGATGCCTGACATAGAGAAATTTGAAGGGACAGGAGATCTGTGCATCCACTTGAGAATGTATGTTGGTACTTTGGTGCGGATGGGACTTAACAATCAACTGAAAACCCAACTTTTTGTCAATATCTTTTTGGGGCCACACAAAAATGGTTTCTTTTTTTGGATGTCACAAAAACCAGGATGTATGAGGGTATAGTCACTACCTTTATCATCAGTATAGTTACAATGTTCAGTTACGCGTGACCACTCGGGAACTAGAGACTACCCGACAGGAAGCTAAGGAGTTGCTCGTGGAATTGTTAATGAGATGGAGAGGAAAGGCTGCCAAAATGACCAACCAGCCGATAAAAAATGAACAAGTAAGGATCATGGTGAAGAATTTGCAATCCCCACTAAAGAGGTACCTCATCACACAACTGCTATCCGCTTTCAAGAAATTATTTGATGTGAGTATTCAAATTGAAGACTCCATCCAGTTTGGAGATATTGAGAAGTCAGAATCAAGCCAAAAATCAAGAGCTTACCCCAAAAATAACCAAAACCCATCCACCACATCAGCTAACCTTATAACGGGATTTTACGAGAAATAACCTTTTTAAATAACCTTTACCCCACTCAGTATTTCATTGACCACCACTTTGAACTGCCTTACTAAAAAAGAATTTATCAAACCTTTGGAACCAACCCCACCACCTAATCCTTTACTACTAGAGTATAATCCATCTTAATATTGTACTTTCCATAGAGCCATGGGCATCTTATCGATAATTTCTTAAAGCTCCATCACGAGATTTAGGATCTTATTAACGACAAAGTGATTTTGCCACCAAGTATTGTCCAAAAACCAAATATAATCACCAACCCTTTACCGAATTACACTAAGCAAGAAGACCTCAATTGCATTCAGATGGAGTCATTAGGGGATCCGAGCCACTACATTTTTCTAAACTACTATCCGAAACCTATTGCTCCACTTCCCAAGGGGTTAGTTTTATGTTCCTTGATGCGGATGAAATTCTATATATAGATGAAGATGGCTTGTTGGGATCTTGAGGATTGGGAAGAAGAAGATTGGTTTGACATGAATGAATTGGATGACGTTGAGGTTAATATCCATATTGTTAGAGTTGTATACTACAAATTATGCTTTTGAGTTTTAGTGTTTAGTTTTATTTATTAATAAAATTAATTTTTCTATTTTATGAGAATTTTAATGAGTAATATATGCATTTTATTATTTATTTAATATCATGCATGAATATCTTTTATTCTACATAGTATTTAATTTTATGTGTAGAGTTCGGCTTACACATAGAAGATCAGATAATCGGTTCTTGTAGAATATAAGTTCATGGTTCATAGTCTTAAATGAAATTGAACATACCATCGGTACGACTATTGCGTAGTATTTTAGTAGATCTGTCATGATTATAGAAAACGGTAATTGTTTCGACAATTGTTCTGATGTATTGTGCTTGTACACTTTATGTTTATTGAACATGAATGCGCTGAGGTAATTAATTTTATATTGACTATATAAATTAATTTACATCCTATGATTATTATGAGTGTTTATGCTGTTAATCTCGAAATAATTATTAAACATGTATATTTAATGTTTGTTATTTTGTTTCAGTAAAGGGTGAGATCTTTTAGGGGTCTATAATTCTAATAAGTTAGATAACGGTATTAATTATATGGTAGATATTAATTATTGACGAAATTCTTGTCCCGTGATTGGAATCGATGAAACCCTTTTAAGGACACTTATAGGTTTTAACCAAACCAAACCATGTATGTAGGTTTTATAATTCGGCTTATCAAATAAGTTAAGTGAAAGGTCTTAAGGATTTTTTGAATAAGTCAATTAAATATAATTGTTAGTAATTTAATTTAATTAGTAGGAATCTGTAATCTTAATGCGTGGAGATTAAATAAGCATTTAATAACAGGAGTTCAAATATTTTAGTTTTGAGAATAAGGCTCGACGTGCAATTATAATTCTTTAGTAGAATGAATTATAATTTATATTTTTATAAAATTAGTTCTGGGTTGAGGTAGAATTTCATAATTACATTAGGAACTCACATCTTATTTATTTCATAAGTCCCTGTTGTAGCGTATTTATATATTATTATAAAATCTAGTCGCCAAATTTTCATAATCAGTTTAGAGTTTCCATGTATTGTGAGAGTCAATGAACAGGCAGCTAGAAAGGTTTTCAAGAACATGATATATCAAAATTCATACTTTGTTCGTGTTTTAGCATTCGAAAATACATTAGAAGGTTTGACTAAAGTTTGTTGCAGTATACGAAATCAAGACAACCAGATTTCGGAAGTTATAATTCTAAACTAACTTCGGGAGTTATACCGAGTTTTATTTTTGATTATTCGTTATCAAAAATTTTTAATCTAGAGCCAATTTTGGCACTTGCCCGTTCGGATGGTTTTTGCTTAAATCATGTACAAAATCTAAGGATCTTGGTTTTTAGCCCCAACACATATGTGGAATCTAGTTCTAGTGAAAAAGGAACATAATGACGAAGAAAACTGGCCCATCGGAGTTTCTCCTCCTCCTTTTGCATGTGAGAATTCTTTAGATGGCATTACACTTCCTTAACATTTTCAAAGAAAAAATCTATGTGGATGAGATGGAATCCTACTAACTTGCCTGGGAACTTATGTGTATAGAGGAAGACTTGTGGGGGCCAAAGAAGTTGATAACACATGGACAATTAAAGCAGTATGAGAAGGAGGAGAAAACAACTAACAAGGAAATGAGAAGGGAGGAATAGAAGACCTTTGAGAGTTTGAAGAAAGACAGTCGTAGTTAATAGAAGTTAGGAAGACAACAGAGCAATGGAAAAAATTATGGACATCGAAAAGCAGATTGAACAATTGACCGAAGTGGAAGGCACTTCAAGCCGGCACAATTGGAAATAGGGCAGACCAGTCAAAGGGAAGACAAGAGGAAAAGGACAACGTTATGTTGAGGCAATTGAAGAAGGTATATGAAAATATCAATGTTTAGGGACTGTTACTAGCATCGCATAAACATCGGCAGACCATTTAAAAGCATTGAATAAGGTAAACATCTCAATTGACACAACCACAAAATAGTTGGTTGGACTTGTGCTCCCAATCAACGAACTAAAGGCAATTACCTTCTCTAATAAAGACCTGCATCTATAGGGGGTAGCTCATAACAAGTTTCTGCATATCACGATCAAGAGTCTCAAAAAGTGGGTCCCATTGATATTAATCGATAATGGTTTAGCATTAAATGTGTGCCCACTTAGGATATCCACTTATTTGGGGTAAAAAATTCCCTCAAGACTTCATGCCTAGTGCTAAGGGTGTTCGAGCATATGATAACACAAAGAGAAACATTTTCGAGTTAGTCAAGTTCCTTGTGACAGTTGGCCCTCTTGAGACAAAGGTGTAATTCCATGTTCTGGATGTCCTAACCTCTTTAAATTTACTCTTTAGCTAGCCTCGGCTTCATGATCCTAAAATATGAGCAATCCCTTCAACGCTACACCAAAAATTGAAGCTCATTAAGGATGGGACAATCCTAATTATCTTCAAGGAATCCAGCATTCATCCCCTGACGAAAGATATGTTGGAGGCAAGACTGCCAAAATTTTTGTTTTTGCAAATGATTAACAGAAAAAATTAACTAGACGGGCAACCGCCAAAATAGGCTCAAGATAAAAATTTTGATGATGAACTATGAAAATAAAATTCGTGCACCCGAAGTTAGTTTAGATAAATACCTTTTTACCGGTCGAATCTTCAAATACGATTTGAATCTGAGTTAAAGCACTTGTCAGATCTTCTACTCTATTCCCTTATGTGATTCTCGAATATAGTGCCGGCTACAATCCTCTGAGAACTAGTGCCGGCATAACTAGAATAGCTTTAGTCTTAAAAGACAAACTATGAAACTGGTTCAACCTACCCCCATATATATAGGGTTACAGCAGGGACCTGGGGAGTAATTATGAGTAAAACTTCTAGTGGATCACAGATACGTATTAGCAATTTCTGTAATTAAGCAAACCTTATAATGGTATCTGTAATTATGAAAAATCAGCAGTGGTTTTTGAAATTTTTATAAAACACTGAATTACAGTTCACACCACAAAAGAACTATAATTTCACTCAGACTCATAATATCAAGACCATATAGCATTGAGCTCCTGTTATTAAATGCTTACCATTTCTCTTCACGTTAAGATTCTCGATACCCGTCAATTGAATTTAATTATTGGCAATCTAATTTAATCAGCATCTTGATATTCTTTAAACCCTTTTACTTAACTTATTTGAATTATGGATAATTAAATCCACCTACAGAGTTTGGCCTGGTCAAAACTTATAAGCTTCCTTAAGGGGGTATCGTCAATCCCGATCTTTCGGGATGTGAATTCCGTCAATAATTAATACTCGCCATATAAATAATACCGCTATCCAACTCATCAGGATTATAGACCCATTTAAGATTGCACCCTCTAATGAATCAAAATAGCGAATATTAAATATGTGTAAATCAATAATTATTTTAGGATTAAGGGGATAAACACTATTCATAATAATCTTAGGGTGTGAATTAATTTATATAGTCAGTATAAAATTAATTACCCAAAATGTCCCATTCAATATACACAAAGTGTTCTAACACAGAGAGTCAGAATAATAGACGATACTATTATCTGTTTCCTGTAACCAAGACATGACTACTAAAACTCTGTGCTACAGTCGTACCGATGGTATATTCATTTTTATCTAAACTGTGAACATAAAACTTATATTCTGTAAGAACTTAAAATCTGATCTTCTATGTGCAAGCCGTATTCTACACACCAGATTAAATACTATACAGAATATCGAACATCCATACATAATATTAAAGAAATGATATACATATATTACTCATAAAGATTCTCATAAAATAAAAAATTAATTTTATAAAAATAAAATTAAATACTAAAAACATAGTTTTCAGTATACCAATCCTAACAATCTCTCACTTATACTCAAAACTATGTTGCCATACATCTGACTCTCATGCCCTCTACATGACTATCAAAAGTCTTAACCGGTAAGCTCTTTGTAAAGAATCTGTAAGATTGTCTCATGTTGTAAGCTCTATGTCTGACTGAAAATCTGAGTCTATGTACCCCAAAGGTACTAGACTGTCTGCCTGGTAAACCAACATATAATCTTTAGTCCTTTTCAGGTACTTGATTATATTATTTACTACAGTTCAATGCTGCTGCCCTAGATTAGACTGATATCTGCTATCCATGCCAACAGCAATGAAGATGTCGGGTCTAGTGCAAAACATAACATTTATGAGGCTTCCTACTGCCGAAGGATAAGAAATTGCCTTCATCTTCTCTATCTCATCAAGTGTCTTAGGACACTGATTCTTGAATAGAGTAATTCCATATCTAAAAGGAAGAATCTCTTTCTTGGAATCTTGAATGCTAAAATAAGTAAGGATATCATCGATATACTTTGCTTGTGATAAGCCAACATTCTTTATTTTTGATCTTGCACAAGCTTGATCCCAATTATGTGACTAGCTTCTCTCAAGTCCTTCATATCGAACTACCCAAATAGCTATACTTTAACCGTAGATAATGCCCCCATATCATTTTCAATGAACAAGATATCATCTACACAAAGTACTAGGAAGATCACCACACTTTTTTCACGCTTTCTGTACACACAGGACTCATATGGACTTTGATGAAAACTATAAGACTTAATGGCTTGATCAAACAAAGTGTTCCAAGACCTCGATGCCTACTTAAGTTCATAAATGGATCTCTTAAGCTTACACAACATGTGTTCCTGGCCATTTTCAATGAATCCATCTGGTTGTATCGTATAGATACACTCATCAAGACTTTCATTAAGAAAAGCTATGTTGATGTCTATTTGCCAGATTTCGTAATTGAAATGAGTGGCAATGGATAAGAAAATCTGAATAAACTTAAGCATAGCTACTGGCAGAAATATTTCCTCATAATTGATTCCTTTTTTTTAAGTGAACCCTTTAGCAACAAGCCTAACTTTGAAGGCTTCAACCTTCTCGTCTGCTTCTCTCTTTCTCTTGTAGATCCACTTGCATCCTGTGAGACCCTAACCTATTTTCTTTTTCGGCATTTTTGACGCGTGTTTTCCATCTTCTATTTTGCATGTTTATTTGCGTTTTGATGCATGATTGAGGTTAGATATGCATGCCGGATTGGTTCTTGAGGCCATGGGATGTTGCGGTGTGAATTTTAAAAAAATTTAAAAAAAGATATTTTAGAGGCCTATAAATATCTGGAGTTAGATATTTTTAAAAATTATTTTCAAAACTTCTCCAGTAAGTTTCTTTTTTCTCTCTGCCTTCTCTCTAATTTCTTGGGGGCCTGGGGCTTGGTTTTCAACGAACTAACAGTGGATCCTTGCTATTGGCGTCATGGTCTACGCATTGAGGTAGAATCCTAGACTCTCATGTCCTATAAGGGTGCTACGTGTAATCGGGTGTGTTTTTAAAGGTTAGATTGTTGTAGATTTGACTTTGTTTCAAGTTAGATTTTTGGGTTTAAAAATCATTTTTTGGTGATTTCGATAGATGGAATTGGGTGTCGGGTGTTTCTCTCGTGATTTTGGTGTTAAGCTTGGGCGTGTGGATGTCCGAGGGTGTTGGATGAGAGTTTCGAGGCGTTGATTCGAGGTTTCAAGGGCTAAAACTTGGCTTAAAATGGTTCCCGTGGGAGGTCAGTCGAGTGGATCTTGATGGCCAGTCGATTGGATCTTGAGTTTGGGAGGTCAGTCGACTGGACCTGGGAGGTCAGTCGATTGAGATGGTTTTGTTGGGGGTTCAATCGACTGGACCTAGTAGGTCAGTCGACTGAAATGTTTATGGTTTGGATTTTTGGCTTTCCAGTGTATTTTCAGTTGACTGGGGGTTGGGGTCCAGTCGACTGAGGTGCTGGCTTCGAATACCTAAGAGCCATGGGAAGAGGGTGTATCCCGTGTGAGGTTGATTACGTATACTTGATTACATGTGTTTAGACGCTTTGGTAACATGAACATGTCAACATGTGAGATATGTGAATAACGTGTATATGTGAGCATGGGGGTTGAATCTTAGGTCTGAAAGTCTTGCCTTTGGGCATTTGGATTAACAAACTTGGGAGCCAAGTTAGAAACCCATTTAGCTAACGTGATTTCTAGCAGGGAATCTGAGTAGGTTATCCAAATTGATGCATCATTCTTGTTGGTTCTCCTCGGTATGTGGGGTTGTTTAGCATGAACCTATGTGCTTATGTGTTAGCATGCTTATGTGGTTTATGCTATGTGTTGCATCTTATGTTATGTTTTTTTCATATAGACACAATGTCTGGGAGGAGAGGACGATGCCGTGGTCGAGCCGTGGCCGTGGTGTTGACCAAAGGGACGTTCCTATCCCTGATGCTGGAGATGCAAATGCTCTCCTAGGACCGATTGACACGATCGAGTTGTTGCGTATGCTGGTGGGTTCTATCCAATAGTTGGTTCGAGGTGAGATCGTTAGGGAGAGAGAGGGAGTACCTAAGGCGAGGGCTATAGTAGCGATGCAGGAGTTCAGGCGCATAGATCCACCTACCTTTGCCGGATTTCCTGATCTTATTGTGGCGTTAGAGTGGTTAGAGCTGGTGACGCGGATTCTTGATATGTTGCAGATTAAGGAGGACGAGTTGCGAGTTTCTTTTGCTACCTTCTAGTTGAGGGGTGCTGCTCACGCATGGTGAAAATATGCCAGGACCATAGTAGAGGTCACATGGGCAGCCTTCACAGGAGTGTTTATGGAGAAATACTTCTCGGCTTCGAAGAGGGATTTGTACAGGGAGGAGTTCTACACTCTCACCCAGGGGCGATGGACATTATGCAGTATGAGGCCAAGTTTACGAGCTTATTTTAGTTTGCGCCAGAGTTAGTGAGCACGAATGAGTTGCGATCGATGAGGTTTGAGTGGGGCTTAAGGCCAGCGATCAGGGAGCGTGTGGTCGCAATGGGACTTCGGGTGTTCACAGAGATGGTGGAGGCAGCTGTAAGGGTGGAGAACACTATGACTGATATTCAAGCTTCCAGGGAAGCCAAAACATCACAGGGTGGGATCGAGGCGTAGACAGGTGGGTGTTCTAATAAGAGGCAGAGGTCCTTTGGTACTAGCTTTCATCCATTTGGATTACCAGAGCAATTTTCAATACGTTGCCCCATCAGTGGCTTCGTCTTGGAGGCCAGAGCAAAGGGAGTTGATTTGCTACCGGTGCAGGCAACCTGGACATCGTATGTTGGATTGCCCCCATCTGAGGCAGTCTCAGGTTTCATGGATTCATTCATAGGGGAGGGAGTTACAGATTTGTTATGGATGTGGCCAGTCCAAACATATCCGCAGGACTTGTCCCCAGAGGAAGAGCGCACCGAGTACAGATGACACACCAAAGGGTTCATTTGCACAGGATCGACAGTAGCATGTTGCTGTTCAGACTTCCCGAGTGACGGATAGGGAAACTTCTGTTTAGTTAGTATGGTAGCCGACAGCGCCGAGTCATGGTGGACAGGCCGGAGCGACATTGGCCCGAGCGTATGCACTTATAGCTCCTAGTTCTTCTAGGGCACCGGTTATGCCAGATGATGCAGATATGCCTTCAACGAGCAGAGGAACTTTCTAAGTATGAAGGTTTTGGGCTAGTTCCTTTCTTGCATCTATTTTGGAGTTGATGATAGATTTTTTGGGTGCAGTGTTGTTGAGACAGCGGTTGGTGTGGATGTGAGGTTGGGGTGAGTTATAGATCCCGTGTCTTTGAGATAGTTGGCCATTGTTTAGGATGCCTGACCTTGTTTGACTATATCCTAGGAATGATTTGGCTGACCGTCTCGTATGCCTGTGTCGATTGCGATCGACGGATTGTTTTCTTTTGACCTTATGTTGAATTTCGGGGGCAAAATTCCTTTAAGGGGGGTAGAGTTGTGAAACCTTGACCCCTTTTTTTTTTGGCATTTTTCGATGCGTATTTTTAGATTTTGGTTTTACATGTTTATATGCGTTTTAATGCATGATCGGGGTTAGATATTCATGCAGGGTTGGTTCCCGGGGCCGTGGTATGTTGCAGTGCGAATTTCAAAAAATTTAAAAAAAATATATTTTAGAGGCCTATAAATATCTGGAGTTAGATATTTTCAAAAGATATTTTTAAAATTTCTCCAGTAAGTTTTTTTCTCTCTACCTTCTCTCTAAGTTCTCGGGGGCCCGGGCTCAATTTTTAATGATCTAACAGCGGATCCTTGCTATTGGCGTCGTGGTCTACGCATCCACCAAGATGAATTTTTATTCTGGCAAAGCTTGATTTTGCACTTGGTTTGAGGCATTAGTTTTTAACTCACCGAGGTAGGATCCTAGACTCTCATGTCTTATAAGGGTGCTACATGTAATGGAGTGTGTTTTTAATGATTAGATTGTTGTAGATCTAAGTTTGTTTCAAGTTGGGTTTTTGGGTTTAAAATCTATTTTTTGGCGATTTCGGTGGATGGAATCGGGTGCCAGGTGTTTTTTTCGTGGTTTTGGTGTTAGGCTTGGGCGTGTGGATATCCGAGAGTGTTGGATGGGAGTTTTGAGGCGTTGATTCAAGGTTTGGAGGGCTAAAATCGTGGCTTAAAACTGGTTCCCGTTGGAGGTCAGTCGACTGGACCTGGGAGGTCAGTCAATTGAGATGGTTCTGTTGGGGGTTCAGTCGACTGGACTTAGTAGGTTAGTCGACTAAAATATTTCTGGTTTGGATTTTTGGCTTTCTAGTGTATTTTCAGTAGACTGGGGGTTGGGGTCCGGTCGACTGAGGTGCTGGGCTTGGTGTTTTGATGGCTTTTGTTGGGTTCTTGGTTTCCGATTGATTTCCAATAATATTCAATTGATTAGTTATGAGATTAATTAATTGAAATACTATTAGATTCTTTTCGGGGTTCGATTGGTTACGTGGTGGTTTCGGGGTTTGTGCTGTGGCCTCGGGTGTTTGTTTTGGTGCAGTACTCAGGGGTGACGTACATGGCTAGATGTGGGTTGTTAGGGCATGGTTGTGTGCATTGTGGTTGGATGTGGGGCGTGTTTGGGCCCATGACACCTTTAGGGAAAAGGTGGTGTTTTGTGACCTCGTGGTTTGAGGGTTTAGCGTTGGCTTTCGGGTTAGGCTTGGTTCTATGGGTTGATGATTGTCCTTATGAGTGGATGTCGGCTTGTTTTGACAGGTGGCGTCATGATGTGAAGTTATATATGGCTAAGTGCGTTTATAACTGGCTTTGTGCATTTATAACTCTGTTTATTTATGTACGAATTATGTAAGTGGATTTCATGATTTTGGTGTCGTTACGTGTACCATGGTTGTATGCTTTAAAACTCAGAGATTTTATAGGCATGGTTATGTAGAATATAAGGAACGGATGCATGTGGCGCATGTTGCATGGGTTGCAAGTGTTGTGTGAGTCGCGTGTGTAGCATGTGACGTGGTTTGTGAAACGTAGTGATAGTACGTGGAATTATGCATTAAACCCTAGTTTATTTATGCATAGGTGTATGGAATGTCATGGTTGAACATATGGTTCTGTGAATGTTAACCCTAGTTAACTAGGCATGTGTTGGAACTGTGGTCTTTCGGTGAAAGTTCGTAAAGGCGTATGCGGTAGGGCTGAGGTCCTTCATTTAGAGACCGAGAAGGTACATTTGTTGGGGCTGAGGTCCCTCGGCGAGAGGGCGAAAAGGTGCATTGACGGGGCTGTGGTCCCTTGGGTTCAGCCCGAGAAGGTACATGGATTGCATGAACTGCATTGTGGGATGGATAAAATCAATTTCAAATTGTTTTTAAGGGTCGTTTGAATCGCGATCTAAAAACCGTTTTCAAACTGTTTTCAAGGCTCCTGTGAGTGAGTCAAAAGATGGTTAGTATCATCACTTTGTCGTTGCATGTGAAACTCGTTTTAAAGGCTTGAAAGACAGTCTAAAAATGCACCTCATTTTTCTAGTATGTTTAGCTTATACTGCATGCTTGTCTTTTTGTTCTTTTTGTTACATGTATGTTGTAACATGTTTTTTCAGTGTTAGAATCGTGTAATATATGACGTTTGGTGATTATGTACAATGCATGCATGGTTTAATTTGATAGTGTATTCTCAAGTAGGTTGTTTGTGGGTGTTTCACGTGACCCGGAGTTTGAGGCGTGACACATCCAATGGATTTTACCCCTTCGGGTGGTTCTACAAATTTCCAGATCTGATTGGAATACATGGATTCCATCTATGAATTTATAGCCCTTTGCCAAAGATCTGCATCTTTGAGTTGAAGTGCTTTATTGTAGTTACAGGACTCGGTATCTACTTCTGCGAGGACCATGTCAAAAAGACTTTTCCAAGAATATATACCGATTAGGTTGATGAATAATCCTCCTACTACGACGAGACACTATTTGTGTTTGTGTACTAGTAGTAACAAGCTGTACAGAAATCAGAACCCTGTGCATCAGCACCATGTTCTTGATTTGCACATGTCCCGATAATCCTCCCACTATGACGAGGTAATAGGATATCAGTGACTTGTTCTTCTGTTCTACTAGTATTTTTTTCTCAATTCTTCTAGAATAATATTGCTTTTGGGCCTATAGTTCATAATATAATCCTCTTTCAAGAATTGGGTATTGGTTCTAACAACGACCTTATGATCCTTAGAATTATAAAACAGACCACCCTTCATTCCCTTGGGATCTCTTACAAAGAAACAGACTTCTATTCTCGATTTTAACTTACCCACATTCCCTTTCACCACAAGTCCTGGACACCCCCAAATCCGAATGTGTTTTAGGCTAGGCTTACGCTCAATTCACAATTCTGTGGGAGTAGAAGGTACCAAGTTCAGAATGTAAGCCGCTGTCTCTAAAGCGAGTCCCTAAAACTAATCGGATAAATCTGAATAACTCATCATGGACCTTACCATTTCCATAAGTCATATTCCTTCTTTCTACTACACCATGTTGTTGCGGAGTGCCAGGGGCAGTTAACTAGAATGTAATCTCCTCGGATGACAAGTAGTCCTTAAACTCTCTAAGGAGGTATTCTCCACCACGGTCAGATTGTAGTAATTTGATACTTTCCCAGACGCTTCACCGCCTCCACCTTGAATTCTTTGAATTTTTCACAGCATTCAGACTTGTGGTGCATCAGGTAAATGTATCCACACCTTGAGTAGTCATCAATAAAACTGATGAAATACTCAAAGTCACCTCTAGCCCGGATTGTCATAGAACCACACACATCAGAATGAACCAGCTCCAACGGTTCTTTAGCTTTGTAGCCTTTGATCGAAAAGGGCCTCTTGGTCTTCTTACCCTCTATTTCTTATCCTCTAAGCGAGATTCACGAACTGAAAGTGTCTCCACTTCTAATGAACTTAAAAGTTCATCTGCTACGAGTATGTTTATCATTTTTAGATTAATATGACCCAAGCGTAAGTGCCAAAGAAACATTTGGTTCATTAAAGAAGAAAACTTTCTCTTATATGGTAATATAGATGTATTATTCATTTCAGTCAGTTATAGTGTAGGAGAGATTGGAGTAATATTATAAAGATCATCCACCAAGCACCAGAATAGATAATTTGTTTACTATCCTTAATAACTACAGAGTTATTAAAATAAACAAAATATTCATTTGTAACCAATCTAGAAACGAAAACTAAGTTTCTTCTAATGACAGGTACATAGAGACAATCTCTAAATATTAAAATCCGATCTCTACCAAAATTGAGAGTGACATCTCCTACTGCAACTGCTGTTACATTTATATTATTGTCCATATGCAGATAAATCTCCCCATCACTAAGTTGTCGGGTTTTTTGGAACCTTTGCAATGAATTGCAGACATGATTAGTGGCTCCCGTATCTACACACCAGGTACCGGTAGATAACACCGCTAAACATGTTTTCACAATCAGTGAACAGAAATTACCCTATTTATTTTGCTTTTTGAGAAATACTAGATATAGCTTTTTTCAGTGCAGGGTCTGGTTACAGTGAAAACTGCCTTTCGACTTTTTCACACCAGTCTGTGGCCCACAACTACCGTGAAAACCGTCTCCCTATTTTTGAAACTTTTTCTTCTTCATGCCTTTCGGCTCAGAGGAAGAAACTTTTTTCAGAAACAAACACATTTCCTGGTATTGAAAGAATACCATTTGTAGTTAAAGCTATATCCAAGTTTTATTTTCAATCAACAAAATTCAGTCCTGTTAGTTTATTTTTTTTGAGTATTAAAGCGAGTGGATTGAAATCTATTTTAATCCTGAAAATTACATAATTAAAAAAAAATTATTAATTATGATGAGCAAAATTTTAAATTTATTTTAATTTGATTTTCTCTACCATTTTAAAATTAATTTGCCAAGAGGTTGGCAACTTGAGAATAGTATGTTTCGATGGGAGGGCGTCTACTATCATTCATAAGACCAGACATGCCAATTCATTTTAATTTTACTATTTAGGTAACTAACCCTGTCAAGTAAAATTAAATAGCTGACATACCTTCGGTCAAGTATATAATAGTAGTGACTCAGATAGAGATGATACTATTATATAAAGCTAAGTGTTAGCCATCACCTAATCTCAAATTAATCACTTCGCAATAAACCCTTCAGATGTGAAGTGATCCACACTAACAATTAACCGCTGCTATTTTTTTCTTTTTAATGCACTGTTTGGCCTAGTTTTTTTTTATTTTTGATAGTATTTTAAGGTATGTTTTACTTCTATTTTATGTTTAAAAATTTTTCCAAAAAATAATTTCAAAAATGGCCCGAAAAATCATAAAATTGCCACTGAACCGCTGCTGGTAAAGCCGTCGGAACCGAGCGGTTTTGGTGATTTGTCCTTGCTATTTTTAACTTATTTTTTATGCTATTTTTTGTACATAAATATTGTAAAAAAACTCACAAAAAATCATTTAAAACCATTAAAACCTTACCGCAATTTGTGGCCCGTTAAAATTCGAACCACCACCAGTGCCGCCTCCGTTCTTCATGTTCTTGAATATGTTCAATCTATTCTTAAATAATTTAAACAGATATTTAAAAATATAAAATTAGCTATTCATCGAGCCTATGTCCCGAAGGCTTGCATTTAATCTATCACGATCAACTCCCGTGATTAAAAAAAATTATCATTCACACAATTCAATTAAATATAAAAAAATAAATGACGATTATAAAATCGGGATTAGAACGCCTGCAAAACAAAGTTAGCAACAGTTCTAAAAATACCCAGCCCCGATAACTAAAAAAGAAAATAAAACGGTTATGATACCAATTGTTGGAGGCAAGACTGCCAAGATCTTTGTTTTTACAAACGATTAACGAAAAAAATTAACTAGATGGACAATCGCCAAAATGGGCTCTAGATAAAATTTTTGATGATGAATGATCAAAATAAAACTCGTGCACCTAAAGTTATTTAAATAAATACCTTTTTATAGGTCAAATCTTTAACTACGATTTGAATCTGAGTTAAAACTCATGTTGGATCTTCTACTGTATTCCCTTATGCGATTTTCGAATATAGTGTGAGCTATAATCATCCGCGAACTCGTACTGGCAGAACCAGAACAGCTTTAGTCTTAGAAGACAAGTTATGAAACTGGTTTAGCCTACCTGCATCAATATAGGGCTATAGCAGAGACCTGGTGAGTAATTATGAGTAAGACTTCCAGTGAAACACAAATACATATCAGCGGTTTCTACAATTAAACAACCCTCATAGCAGTACCTGCAATTATGGAAGACCAGCAACGGTTTTCGCAATCCATAAAAATACTAAATTATAGTTCATACCACTAAAGAACTATAATTGCACTAGACCCATAATCTGAAGACCATATAGTATTGACTTTTTGTTATTAAATGCTTACCATTTCTCCCCACGTTAAGATTCTCGATATCCGTTAATTAAATTTAATTGCTGACCATTTAATTTAATCGGAATCTTTATATTCTTTAAGCCATTTCTCTTAACTTATTTAACCACTAGATAATTAAATTCATCTGCAGAATTTGGCCCGGTTAAAACTTATAAGCTTCCTTAAGGGGGTATCGTCAATCCCGATCTTTTGGGACGTGGATTTTGTCAATAATTAATATTTTTCTAATAAATAATACCGCTATCCAACTCACCGAAAATATAGACCCATATAAGATCGGACCCTCTAATGAATCAAAATAACGAATATTAAATATATACAAATCAATAATTATTTCAGAATTAAGAGGATAAATACTATTCATAATAACCTTGGGGTGTAAATTAATTTATATAGTCATTTTAAAATTAATTACCTCAAATATCCCGTTCAATACACACAAAGTGTACCAGCACAAAGAGTTGGAATAATAGACGATGCTATTATTTATTTCCTATAACCAACACAGGCCTACTAAAATTCTGTACTACAGCCGTACCAATGGTATGTCTATTTTCATCTAAATTGTGAACATATAACTTATATTATGTGAGAACCTAAAATCTAATCTTCTATGTGCAAGTCGTATTCTACATACCATATTAAATACTATACAGAATATCGGACATCCATGCATAATATTAAAGAATTGATACACATACATTACTCATAAAAATTCTCATAAAATAAAAAATTAATTTTATTAAAATAAAATTAAATACTAAAAATATGATTTTCAGTATACCAACCCGAACAAGATAGTACACCTCTTCTGGAGATTAAACATGAAGAAGAAGACCTATTGTTGAGTGGATTCGATTTTAATGAGGCGCGGGCCATTCGAGTCATGTTAAAAGAAGAGGATAGTTACATGAAACCTCACATTATGGCAATTATGAAGCATATGTCCTATTTTCTAGGAATGGGTTTGGAACGGCGGCAACAAAGGATCCCCAAGCCAGTGTTACTGTTTGTGAATCAACATCAATTTGGCTTAGGGTATCAACCATCGGTAGATGATTTTGTGGCACAAAGGAGAGGATGGATAAGGCGAGGCAAAAAATACCTCAATACGTTGAGTGGTCACTTCGTTTAAGAAAAAACCAATTGGAGGCTGCCTGTGATGGAGATTTTCTTCGATCACTAACAATAAAATTCCAAAGAAGAATAAGAGGCAGAAAAGGAAGAAAAAAAAGGAAAGAGTGTTTAGATTGAAAAAGACTAAGCCAACACTATGGGGGAAGCTAACATGGAAGCACTCTTTAACGACCAAATGACCCAAATGCCTATAGTCGACGAAAGTTGTTTGATAAAGAAATCATGGTGACCTAAAAGACTATATTGGGCCAATCGTTGAAGCTTCAATCAAGTTTGTCAGCAATTGGTCTCTCGAATGATGTGTAATGCACGATATAAGTCTCGAGTCTGAGTCTGAGTCGAGAGAGGTTAAGTCTTGTGAGATTCAATCAAGTGATGAGTTTGGGAGCACATTTGTTTGTGCACCTTGTTCTTGTTTTTCTTTTAGATTTGTAATTCTTGCAATTAATGAAATGAATGATGATTCTTCTTACCTCGTTGTGCACGAAATGTTTCATATGCTTTTTGGAAATCTCAAATAATTCGATGGGGATGTCCCATAAGAATTAAAAAGTTTAATAAAAAGAGAAGAAGAATTGAGTGCCATACCTCCAATGGGAAAAACTCTATTTTTTAAATCTGGGGATTGAAATTAATTCACAAATGGTTCAAATTGGTTCCACTTTGTCTTCAGTAGAATGTGAGCAATTGATAATTTTATTTTTTTTTAAATTAAAGATGTCTTTGTGTGATCTTATGAAGATATGTCTAGAATTGATCCTAAAATTATAGGATACTATATCCCCGTGTACCTTGTGTCGGGCCATACTTGATTGAGACTATCATAACTGGAGGCACCGTGATTCTTATGGACTTTGATGAAAATAACCTTTCCACTCCAACCAATATATACCAGCATAAAAAGTATTACCCCAGAGAGAAAAATAAAAATGAATTATAAATTTGTTAGTGTAGACCCCCTAATTTAACGAAGTCGAATCTTAGGTACCCATCTCGAATGTGCTCCAATGACGAAAAAATTGAGAATTATGCTAAAAAATACTCTCAAGAAATCAAAATCACGAATTCGATTCAAAACCCAAGAAAACCACTAGAAACCCTCAAGCTGTGACATTCTTATTATCACGGCTGCCACCTTTTTGAAACTTCTAGAACATGCTGTGTCCTTTCTATAACTGCTGCCACCTTTTTGAAAACCCTAAAGAAAGAAGTGACTTTTTTTTTCACAGTTGTTACTCTTGTTGAAACCCTACATATAGCCGCGACTTTTGAAAGTCACGGATGTCCTTTTTATTGCTATAATGGTAGTGGCTGCCATTGTATAAAAGTAAAAAGATAGCGATCACCACTTTTATCCCTTTTATCCAAACTCTGCCCAAATACACCCCTACCCGATATTTTCATATCCATTCCATACTTTTCAAGCCTTGTTCGTGATCTTGCTTGCGTTGAAGGAGTTCGTAAAGCTCGTATTGACTTGGAGATAGCCTATTCTCACCCCTAAGGAGCCATTCGAGGTAGATATTCACATGGGGTAACCTTAGGAACCCATGATTCTTCTATAAACCCTCGTTTTCTTCTCCCGAGGGTATCATGGATAAGATTTCTATTATTTTTATTGTTTATTCATCATTTATTTTGATATAAGCATTGTCTCTTCAAATTTTCACTATCAATAGTGTATTCGTAGCTCTCTGTTTCATATATTTACATTCATTTTTTCTTCGTTTTGATGCTCATAAGAACACTGAGCACATCAAAAGCTTTCTGAGGTTCTAGAACATAATGGCTGCGACCTTCTAATGTCACAACCATAAGTTTTGTTAAACTTACAGTCACGACCATGAACTTTGTGCACCCAATATATTTGTGCCTTATTTACTCACGGTCGGAATATTGTATTGTTACGGCCTTGATATTTATTTCAAGGCTAAAAATATGAAAACTCCTTTCAAGAATATCTGATATTCATTTATTTCAAGGTTTTCTCCCTTTTTCTCATTATATTTTGCTTTATTCTTTTGCTGTACCTTCAATTCATGTTCTTGTTGGGTAATGAGTGGTAGATCTATCCCAGATCAAATGGGTCGTGGTCTCCATTATGTACACCCCCTTCTTATGTATGTTCAGTAGTTATAAAAACATAACGACCGCGAGTTTACAATGTCACGACTGTGTGTTTTATTAAACTCAAAGTAACGGTCGCTAGTTATTTTTCAACAGTTATAGCTTTTATTTCCATGTTTGTCACGGCCACCATATCCTCTTGCTACGGCCGTGAGGTTTTGTGAAGTCAGTGACATAAAAAATGTGTTTCAAGCATTCTGTTTTTCATTTTAATGACCTGTATGTCTTATTTTGAGATATTTCTTGTATAGAGGATGAATGATGGTGGATTTAACCTAGAATAAATGGGTTATAGTCTCTGTCCTACACGCCCTATCAATTTAAGCATGTTTTAAACCTTGTATGATGATTATACCCTCTTTAGATCCTTAAAAAAAACCTTGGCCAGAACTTTTATTTGTCACGGCTGTGATCTTGTTTATTCTGCTTTTCGCGGTAACTCTATATTTGTCATAGCCGCATGTTTAGTGACTTATGTTGTCACGATCGAAATATTTTTTGCTACGGCTATGAGTTTTATGTATATCCAATAGCTCAAATATGGTGTTCAAATCTTTTCTATTTATTATGTGCAGTCTGTTCATAATATGATAGCGACAGAGACGTTGCATGACCCTTAAACCCTTATTTGTTTGTTTTATCGCTCATCGCATGTTTTTTTATTTGCTTTACTCAAACGATATATGGGGCATATTTACAAATAATAACCAAGTTGCATGACCCTAAGATCATAGTTAGGATTTTATTTCTTTTCTTGCTTTTATTTGAATTCTCTTTAACCTCTCGTTCTGTATATGTTATCTTTAAAACATTTACAACAAGAACCAATATTAACAAAAGTAGAGAGCAACCTCACGGTTGGACGAAAAGGGTGCCTAACACCTTTCTTTTTCGTACCTTAGCCCCCGAACCCTTTTTTTTCTCTAGTTATATTTTTAAAAGACCCACAACCTTTTTTTTGTTTTTTTTTGTTTTGGTTTTTTTTAAAAATCAAGTAGTGACTCCATTCTTCTAAAAAAGTGTGCTCAGATATCTTAAATTTTCTTATTTTAAAAAAAGGGCATTTTTCTAAAAAAATAATAGATATTTGATGCACTGTCTCCCCCGAAAACAATACCCGCAGTTTTTCTGGCAACTCCGTTAGAGACTGGTTTTTCAAAAAAAATCATAAGAGGGCTAAACTTGAAATATCAATTGTTTTTGTTGTAAACTTTTCATTGGTATTCATATTTGCATTCTACATAATTATGTGCTTGGATCTCAAACCCCCGCTCCGCCTACCCGATGCCCCGGTTAGTTTATTATCTTGGTACTATGTCAGGGAAGCTAACAAGCTTTCAGGCCACATGCTCCCATTGATGTGGCAAAAAGAGTTATTACGTACCGTTTGACTATGCCTTGCACCATTCCTAACATTGAGAGGTATAATCCTGACTCTATTCAGAAGGTATACTGAGTGCAAACCTACCAGCCTTCTTATGTACATATAGTTTCTTAGAACCCCTTCCTTTAGGATTAATAAATCTTTTAGGGTTATGTAAATTTTTTTTATGGATGCTTTTGTTTGTATAGTTAGGACCCCGATTAGGACTAGTTTTTGTTTCCCCCGCCCTGTTGTCGAGAGCAAGTTATTTCGCGTTTAGGCCCGACTAACGAGTCCTCCAGTTTACGTGAGTCCTTTCAGTTTAGAGACCCGAGATACTAGCTCTATGCAAAGAAGAAGCTATACGCACTTGGGTCTGATCTCCAAGAGAAAGGCTTAGAAAAATAGAACAGTTAAATTCTATATTCCCGATGGAAGACCCAAAATTGATCATGGCTGATACGATAAGGGCAATTACGGACCTATGGCGAACATTAGACAGGATTAGTACAGTTGTGAACAACCAGGCCAGGATTCAGACTCAATGCCATACACAAATTCAACTCTTACAAGCCCCATAAATCTAAAACCAAGCTCAATGTCAACAACTTCAAGCTCGAGTCAATGATTTGTTGAGTTCATTTATCAAGAACGAGACTCAGTCCAACGAAGGGAGAACTAAGGCTGTAAAGATGCTAAGAAATCGTTCAACCACATTTGAACAGTTTCTTGATGGGGGAGTTAATGCTAAAACTTCTATCCAATTAGGGGTAGTAAAAAGTGCGAGATCAAGTCGAAGGGTAAGGAAGCCATGCACTAATGACTTTCATTGAGTCAATAATAACTTCACTAACATTTTCAATGATCAGGCTTTCGAAATAAACACCCAAAACCCAAAACTCAAACAATCTAGTCAGCAAAGAACTTCAAGAAGAACATTCACTCCTCTGGGAGTCCCACTTTCCACTTTCCTTAGTAATTTTATTGAAAGGGCCTTCCTAAAGCCTTTGGAGCCAACCCAGCCACCAAACCCGTTATCGCCCAAGAATAATCCAACTTAGTACTGTGCCTTCCATCAGGGGCATGATCATTTAACCAACAACGGCATGAGGTTTCGGCACGAGATCTAAGATTTGATAGACAATAAGGTGATTCCTCCACCCAATGTCATTCAGAAACCAAATGTGACCACCAATCCTCTGTCGAATCATACAACCCAACAGAATGTGAACGCCATGGAAGAAGGGTTAGAAAGTTTCAATCCTACAAAATTTATAGTCTCCGAAACAGAAACGAAGCCAATTATAATTCGGTCATTCGTTCTAGAGGTACTGCTACTCAATGACCTTATTTAGGATCTGATAGACGATGGTTTTGATAATTTTTTGATCTTTATCGTTCACGAGGAGGATTCCTCCCCCTGTCAATGGTAATGATGAAGAAGATGAAGAAATCAGATATCTGTGGGGAGATTTGGCACGTCTTGAAGCGTTGGATGATCTAGAGGAAGCCAGGATAGATATCAAGTGGCATATCCCAACCGTTCTGAGCAATGACACAGCGTGGTATGGAGAGGAAACTTGGTATGAAGAAGCTGAGCAGAGTTCGAGAGTTGAAGAGATAAAGGAAGAGATATCAGGAGTAGGAGAATCATTAAAAGAAAATAAAGTTGACGGTAGTGAGAATGGACCAAAAAAAGAGACACCAACCAGTAAGGAAATTGAGAAGAAGGAAAAATTGTGAAGAGAAAGAGAAGAATCTGCCTCAAGTGAATCTTTTGGGAACTGTGGGTCCTGTGTTTGATCCTCTAGTGTATATCATTCTGCTTTACGAGCCTAAACTGAGAACTCCTTTACCTGAGGGACCAGCCCTATGCTCCCTTGACATGAACAAGATTTTATATGAAGAAGAAAATGATTTATGGGAACTTGAGGAAGTGGAGTTGGAATTCATAGACATAGACTATGACGAAGGAGAGGATGTACTAGAATTACATCCGATAGTGGAGGAGTCGTATGACAGTGAGGGGCCCTAGGAACCTTGGATCCCTCCACCGCCATATGACTACAAGGATCCGTTTGATGAGGTATCGTTGCCACAATTCTTTGAATTAGAGACTGCTATCAATGAAGAATCCATTTGGTTTGCAAAAAATGTGATGGGAATCGAGGAGGATGTTTGCGGACTTAAAGGAGCTAATAAAGAAGGTAACCAAGGAAAGACAAGCATAGAAGACTTCTGGACTTTTTGACGAAAGACATACCTGGCGGCTGAAATCCGTGAAGTGACCAACTAGTTTGAGGGTTTATGGAAAATCGAGGAGCAAGTTGAACACGAACAAGAAGCGGAAGGCATTTTAAGCCCGCATAGCTGGAAAAAGGGGCATCCAAGTAGAGGCATAGAAGAATCAAGAAAGCAAGTAGAAAAATAGAACAGTGAAGACGAAGACAGTTTTGAAGCAACTTAAGAAAACGCAGGCAAATGTGAGTATCTAGGGACTACTCGCGGCATCCCATAAGCACCGACAGGCAATCCTGTAGGCTCTCAATAGCATAGACATCCCGATCGATGTCTCCCCCAACTAGCTGGATGGAATACTTATACCCGAGAAGCAGTCTAATGTTATTGCCTTCAGTGACAAAGACTTTTCAATGGAGGAACCATCACACAACAAGCCGCTACCCCTGACCGTCTAGTGTTTGAGGAAATAAGTGTTGATCGTTTTAGTTAACAATGGTTCTACCCTCAATGTGTGCCTACTACAAACTGCTTATTGTTTGGCGTTGAAGATGTAAGATTTCAAGCCGAATCCACAAGGAGTACGGGCGTACAATAACACGCGAAGAGATGTGTTGGGCTTAGTAACTTTCGTTGTGACAGTAGGAACGCTTGAAAACGAGGTAAACTTCTATGCTCTGGATGTTTTGGCCTCATTTAAACTATTGTTGGGAAGGCTATGGCTACACGACCCGTCGATTAGAGCAGTTCCGTCAACCCTGCACTAAAAAGTGAAGCCGATCAAGGAAGGAGTAACTGTCACCATTCCGGGTGAAACTAGCTTGCCAACTCCACTTAGTGACACTACTCCACTCCTTGAGATCCAACACGGGGAAGAATACCTTCTTCTAAATGGGTCCAACTTTGACGAGACTAAGGCCATTCAAGTTCTGGTGAATGAGGAAAAGAACTACGTAAATCAAAAGGTGATGGCAATGATAAAAGGAATGTCCTACTTTCTAGGAATGGGCCTTGGCAAGCATCTGTAAGGAATCTTAGAGCCAATCCCTGTATACCATAGTCAACACGAATATGGGCTTGGATATACGCCATAATCAGAAAATCTAGAGATGGGAGAATACGGGCCGACATTGAATGGACAAGGAGATGACTTCCCTTACTACAGATCTCCGGAGCCTTGGATTGAGAAAATGACTAACCAGAAATTGGCGAGGTTGGAGATCTTCTTCAACCACCAGTTGTCTGGCAACGAGGAGGAAACAGAAATATGGCAGGTGGGCTTCACTAAAAAGATACCAATAGACTGGGTAATTCATTGAAAGGAAGGAGATCTAGGCTCTTTCTTTGATGAAGAGATGACCCGAGCTCGTATAGGTAACAAAGAAGAAGAGGATGTACTGATGATTGATGCTGATATGCCTACATATTACACTGTACTTATTATGGATGCTGCTAAAATGAAAAAGAGTCAGTCCTTTAAGTCTTTTTGTATGCATGATGTGAAAATTCGATTCTGTTGAGTCCATTTTGATTGAGTCTGTAAACAGTTCCTATGATGACAAATCTATTGGGAATGCACCTATTGGCATCCCAACTCCATTTCTATTTTGAGTCCAAAATTGTAATCCCTATTGAAATAAATGAAGTGAATCTGAATTTTTCTTACTTAGTTGTGCCTCACATATCTTGCATAGATTATGAAAATTTTAATGAATTCAAGGGACTTATCCTCTAAGAATTAAAATTCTTAATTGAAAGGAAACAGAAATGCGAGCTAAACCCATAATGAAAGAGATTATTTCAATAAATCTTACTAATAAAAAGGATTCGAAAAATTGTTTAGGTTGGCTCTGCGCTCTCTTTGAAAGAACATGAGCAGTTAACTCTTCTATTAAAAGAATTTAAAGTTGTTTTCGCATGGTACTACAAATATATGCCCAAAATTAACATTGATATCGTACAACACCAAATCCTTCTCTATCCCGACGCTAAGCCTGTCAAGCATAAACTCAGAAGGACACAAGGAGCTTTCTAGGAAAAATTCAGTTTATTAATAGATTTATAGCTAAACTAACCACGACCTTTGAACCCATGTTCCAACTCTTGAAGAAAGGGACTAATAATTTTTTATGGGATCAACAGTCCTAAGACGCTTTCGATGCTATACGACAGTACTTGCAAGAACCTTTAGTCCTGCTATCACCAAAACCCAGTAATCCTTTGATACTATTTGTGTTCGTGACTGATTCAGCAATGGGATGTATGCTCGCTCAAGAAGATAAAGCCAAGGGAGGAGCTGTCTACTACCTAAGCAAAAAGATGACAGGATGCGAACGTCGGTATACGCCTTTGAAAAAGACTTACTGGGCGTGTAGATACTCTAATTTGACCCCGCCTAATCTTAGGTGAATTCGATGATGAAAACATGTGGAATAGTGTTTCAGTTTGATCCTTGGGAAGTGAACCAAGAACCTTCAAACCAATAAAATTTTGTTGAACCATCGATAACTTGTTATGCAAGTCATTTCCCAAAGTGGCGACCGTCATGTTCATTGTAGCGACTGTCAATAGAACCTCTTGAAAACCCTAGCCAAAAGTGGCGACTGCCACCTCTAACATGGCGACCGCCAACTTGTATTATGGTGACTGTTAATAGAACCTTGTGAAACCTTTTTTAGATATGGTGACCACCCCCTGCAACCTGACGACCGCCAACTCCAAATGGCTTGACGTGCCCCAAAACGTGACAACACCTCATTGGTTGAAGAATTCTATAAATACCGTACCCCTGGTATGTTTTTCAGGACAGAAAATTAGTGAGAGGTTTAGTGAGAGAAGTTCTGCCGAGTTGCCGAGCAATATCGAATCCCAACGCTTAAGCCCTACCAAAATACCGAGATCTGAACCTCCGACGCGTACATTGAAAGTCTTGCTTGGATCACCACCCGATGATTGGACCATTGAAGCACATTCCCCCAACTTGAGGATTCCTAAGCAATCCAGGTATTTTGTTTGGATCTCAATTCCTTATAACTCCATTCACTCTCTTTTGGAGTGATCGGGTTAAATTCAATTTCAATTTGTGTATTTCTTTCATTTGTGTAGTTTACCTTGTTTCTTATTTAATTTTCTTTATTTAGTTTAATTTTTTTTAATTAATTACTTAGTTTACACCTCCACACTAAGCAATCATTCATCAAATTTGTGCAACATATTTTGGCAATTACAACATATTCATGTTCTTAATTGTTATAATAATGCACTTACATTTATGTGAATGTAGTAATCAATACTACTCTTCACATTTGAGTTAAATAGTTGTATTTAATTTCTCATATATTTCTAGCATTCATTTTTATTTATTTTTTCTTTTCTTGTAATATTAATTTAATATCATTTTCTTTTAAGCATTAGCTTAATGTTCTTTTCATTACTAGTATTTCTTTTTTATATTTATTAATACTAATGTTCCATTTGTCTTTATTTCCTTTCTTTTTAGTTATTAGCTTAAAATGTTCAATTTAGCATTTTTTTTAATATTAGTATTTCTTTTCTTTTCTTATAAAGTTTCTCTTCTTCTTTTTTTTTACTAGTTTTAATTTTCTCACATTTTTTTCTTTTCCTGTCCTATTATTATTAGCTTTTTTTTGACCCTTTTGTTTTCTATTTAATGTTACCATTATTTTATTTCATATTATTAAACCCAAAAGACCACAAAAAGTCTTTTAAGTTAATTTTCATCTTTAAATGTTGTATAACTTTTTTCTTATTATAGTAATTTTCTTTTTATTTTATTTTATTTTATTTTATTTTGTCTCTTTTAAAGTATAAAATGAATTATAATTAAGTTTTCTTTTTCAATTGCTTAATAACATTTTCTAACTTATTTATTTTTGCATAATTTTTCTTTTATAAAGTTTTTTTTTTCTTTTCCTTTAAATCTTTAAACCCTCTTTTATTATAGAGCGCTTATTTTAAATTTTCTTATTAAGTAAGCTTTCTTTAAACCCTCTTATATTATAGAGCCCTTATTTTAAATTTTCTTATTAAGTAAGCTTTCTTTCAACATAGAATTTTCTCTTCTATACATTTTTTATTTTACATTTAGTATTTCTTTTTCATGTTAATGCTAATATAGTTTATTTTGATAACATGCATATTTTGGTTACTTTCTTTAAAATATTTTGTGTATAAAGTAGTTTGGCTTATTTTGTAACAATTTATATTTATGTAGTTTTCACAACTTCTAACATGTTTTTATTATTTTATGCATACCATAATAGTTTAGTTTATTTTGATGAAATTTCATATCGGTGTGCTCCATGCATCATTTAGTTAAAAATTGTATGCCGTAGGACTTAGAATTTTTCTTTTGATACTTGTTTTATTTGGCGTTCTATATACATATGTTATGTATTTTTCATATTTGATTTTGAAAGTTCTCTCTTTGTCTCCATTATCTTTATTTGTATGTATTTGAAGAATTCTATTAAAGAACCAATGATGATTAGTAGAGGCCAACCTTTCGGTTGGGTGAACGGGGTGCCTAACATCTTTCTCGATTCGTACCTTAGCCCCCGAACCATTTTTCTCTAGTTAAACGTTTTAAATATCAGTAGCTTTTTTTTTTCTTAGTTTTTCTTAGAAACTAAGTGGCGACTCTATTTTTAACAAAAATATATTTTTAAAATTTGTCTTTCAAGGTGTTAAAATAATTTTTTTAAAGATCTTTGAATTCTCTTATTTTTGACCATTTTCAAAACCCCAAAATTTTGGTGCCACAGTATTTTCTGCCTACTCTGCTGGGGACTGGTTTATAAAATTAAATAAGAGGACTAGACTTGAAAATATCATTAGTTCTTAACATGTATTTCTCCTTTGCATTATCGCATGCACGTGCATTGTTCTTCAAAACCCTCTTCCTGGTCGACCCGGTGCCCTAAACGTTCATCCATTTCAGAAATTGTTGGGAAGGCAGGCAAGCCTTACTGACTGTACGCTTTCATAGGTGCAGTAAAAGAGTTCGGGCATACTGTTTGACCATGTCCTATACCACTCCAGGCATGAGAGGTATATACCCGGCTCTATTCAGAAGGTACCCTGTTCGATTGCCCAAAATCGACCTTTTGCATATAGTACCCTAGAACCCCCCATTAGGTACTGCTAACCCCAGTATGATTATGTGCTTTCTTAATTGTATGTTTTGATTGCGTATTGTTAGGAATGTTTGTTCGGGCTTAAGCTAGTTCCTCTTCCGGGTTCGGCCTGGGTTTTCTCTTATCCTTTGATTAGGTTAGCTTTTTGCATTCGGGTTCTTACCCGGGTTTTGCTTTCACCATGTTTGGTTTCCACGCCATAGTTTTCTTCTCGAGGTCATACTCGTGTTTCGTTTTGAAACCTCTAGGGTAGTTTCGCTCTCTTTCAGGTTCTTCCTGGGTTGTTAGTTCCACACCCCCGCCTTTGTTTAGGCTCGTCTCCTTCAGATCCTTGTTATACCTATGTGAGCTAGTTTCTTACCATTATGCTACCCATTTTTTCTTTAAGATTCTAGGTCAAACTAGTCCTCTCAGCGTAGTTCTACTTTCTTACCAGAGTACTGCCCATTTCTTCACCAGAGTTTAGTCAAACATGTTCGGTTGTTATGCTGCCAGTATGAGCCTGACAGGAGCATTGTTATAGCTTCCGTAATTATCTACTTATGATTTGCTATTTTGGGTATCTGGGATGTTTGCTATCTATTGTCAAAATTCTCATTTGGAAAGTGTTTGATACTGGTTATTCTGCTTTGGGAATCCAAATTTTTCTACAAGTTTATCATTGAGCTGAGAATAATACAGTTAACACATGTTTGGGAGAGATCAGAATCAGGCAGACTTCATAGAGTGTCTGAACAATCAGCTGAAATGGCAGAGAATGAGGTGAACTTGACGGTTCTGATGAGAGCCATTACTGAGATGCAAAGAGCTGTGGAGCAGCAGACCCAAGCTCAAAACCAATGTCAGGTGCAGATTCGGGCAATTCAGGCCTGTATGGCTATTGTGAATGGACAGCTGGATGACACAAATGAGAACGGCAAAGACTTTTAGGATGATAACTAAGGACAGGATGAACCACAAGTTGCTGTGCCACCTCGGGTTCCCCGCCCGGTGGTGATAGAAGAAGAAAACACTGCCCAGTCTAGGGAATCCGCACTGGCGGAGAAAATCGATCGAATGGAGAGAGTACTGAGAAAGGCAAAGGGAGTAAAAGAATACATGCCGAATATAGGTGGCTTGTGCCTATTCCCAGATGCAAAATTGCCAGAAAAGTTCAAAATGATGGAGATGGAGAAATTTGATGGTACTGGAGACCCCTAAATTCATCTGAAGATGTATGTTGGAACTCTCTCCCCTATAGGGATTGATGATCAGCTCAAGGCTTAACTTTTTCATTGATCACTCTCTGGGGCTGCACAGAGATAGTTTCTTTCTTTGGAGGTGGCCAAAATTAGAACTTGGGAGGACATAGCCACGGCTTTTGTCAGTCAGTACAGCTACACTGTTCGATTGAATGTCACCACCCGAGAGCTCGAAACAACTCGATAGAAGAATCGGGAGTCTTTTGTTGATTTCTTAACTCGATAGAGGGGTAAAGCCGCTAAGATAACAAATCAACCCACTGAGAAAGAACAAGTGAGGATCGTGGTTAAGAATCTGCAGTCTCCACTGAAGCGGTACCTTATCACTCAGTCGCATTCTACCTTTAAACAGTTGTTTGATGCTGGAGTACAAATTGAAAACGCCATACAATCTAGGGATATCAAAAAATCCAAATCTAGCCAGAAACCAAGGAGGACTTTCCTTGCAACCAACCAAAACCAATCTATTGCCACCAACCTCGTGTCTGGCTTGAACGAGGTAAACCTACTGAATCCATCCTCCTCCGCCCAACAACCCAACAATACCCAACAGATAGACAACAGTTAACAGCAACAAAGGCCAAAGAGGGTGTTCACCCCCTCAACATTTCATTATCCACCGCCCTGAGTCGACTCGTCGAGAAAGGCCTTATCAAGTCATTAGACCACATGCCCGTACCCGATCTCCTACTGCCAAGGTTTAATGCTTCTCAATACTGCACCTTCAACCAAGGCCACAGACATTTAATTGATGAGTGCTTAAGACTCTGACATGAGATCCAGAACCTCATCGATAATAAGGTGATTCCCCCACCATCTGCTACTCCAAAGCCGAATGTCATGACTAATCCCATACCAAATCATACCAGGCAGGCTGGGGTAAATTACATGTCTCTAGGGGAATTAGAGGACCCGAGTCAGTACATCTGTTTGGCGCATCTATCGCGCCTGTCTATTCCAGTTACCAAGGACCCAATAGCCTATTCATTGATTATGGATGAAAACGGCTGGGATATGGTGGAAAAAGGGAATGATGATGTCTGGGAAGGATATCAGGTGGCAGTTCAGAAAGAAGAAGAGGAACGCAACGAAGAAGACGATTGGCCTTTGTATTACCCAGCTCGACCATACGGGTTTGGTCACGTGCTCGACGGCATTACTCTTTCCCAACTTTTTGAGGAAGAGGTATATGTGGATGAAATGCAATCCTATTGGCTGGTAAGGGTTGTGCTAAAATTAGACAGAGCGGAGTGGACTGATTTTTGGGCCGCTTGGGAACAACAGGTGGATTTTATCAGAGAGGACATATGGGAAGAAGTTGATAATACATGGGCTATTGAGGATGATGAATAAAGAAGAGGAAGAGCAATGGTCGGTGGGTTAGATGATTTGTGGGCATTTGAAAGTCCTCCATGTATAGACGAAGTAAGACAGACCGAGAGTACAATACCGGGACGGTGGGATCTCAAGGATGGTGTAGAGCATTTAACTAGGAGTGGGCGGCATTTCAAGCCGACTCATTTGGACAAAGGGCAACCAAGCAAAAAAAGGAAGGAGAAAGAACTAGAAGAAGAGGATGATGCGGTGCTAAAGCAGTTAAAGAAGACGCAAGCTAATGTTAGCATTTGGGGGCTACTGATGGCCTCGCATAAACACAGATAAGTTATGCTAAAGGTTCTAAATAAAGCCAGCGTCTCGATAGATGCCACCCCAAAGCAACTGATTGGACTTATTTTGTCGGCAGTAGAGCTAAAAGTCATTTCTTTTTTCAAAAAAGATATGCCAGCAGAGAGAAGGAATCATAACAAATCGCTACACATTACCATTAAATGCCTGGACAAGTGGGTCCCTATGACTCTTATCGATAATGGGTCTACATTAAATGTATGTTCGCTCAGAACAACACTCTGTTTAGGACTAAAGACGAAGCACTACACACCGAGCAATCAAGCAGTTCGGGCCTATGATAACATAAGGAGGGATGGACTTGAACTGGTGTTGTTTGCAATATCAGTAGGGCTCTTGGAAATATCGATCGAGTTCTATGTACTAGATGTACTGGTATCTTTTAACTTGTTGTTGGGTAGACCCTGGTTACATGACCCAAGTATCCAGGCTGTACCATCGACTCTCCATCATAAACTAAAGCTATTAAGAAATGGGGCAGTTCTGACCATTCACGGAGAAGACAACATTCATCCCCCAAGAGGAGGAGAGGGCTCAACTCTGTTGGAAGTACAGCATGGTGAAGGTGATGTATTGCTCAGTGGTTTCCAGTTGGACGAAGCCCAGGTTGTATAGATGTTATTGAATGAGGAGGAAATGTACATTAATCCACGGGCAGTAACAATGATGAGGCAAATGTCCCTTTTTCCTAATATGGGATTAGGGCGAAAGTAATAGGGTACTTTGGAACCTGTTCAGGTATTGCCGACTTTGCACCGTTTCGGTCTTGGATTCAAACCGAAGGAAGAAGATTTGGAAGGGCTTAGAAGGGGACAGAGGCTTAATTATTCTGGAACACTCAATGGGTACTTTGTCAAGGAAGGAAAAGATTTCCCGTACTGCGGCTTTCCAGAATCGTGAATTGACAAAGAAACCAATCAAAAGCTGCCAGGGCTGGAAATCTTTTTCGGCCATCAGTTGCCTGATAGAGAAGAGGAATAGATAGTGAAGACGGAAGAGGAAGGAAAGAAGATTCAAGAGGAAGATTGGGCTGACAAGCTTGACAGAATCGACACGGGAGCATTGTTTAATATGGCACAGTTGCATGTAACTGACACAGACTACTTCATGATGGGCTTCAGTGCGCCAACTGACTGCACTAAACTCATTATCGACGTGGCTGCAAAGAAAGTGAAGAACTGGACCACAGAGTCCTGTGATGTGCAAGTTGTCTGTCCTGAGTCTGAGTTAAAGTCCGAGTCTGTGGTTGAGGGCACGTCTGTTTGTGCACCTCTCCCTGTTTATGCTTTCGAGTTTGTAATTCCCTCTTTTTTCAATGAAATGAGAAAAATTTTCGATTACTCTTCTTTATTTGATATATTTCATACGCTTTTCGATAATTTTGACTTCGACAGGAATATCCCTAAAGAAATAAAACTTTTAATAAAAAGAGAAGAAAAAATGCATGCTCAACCAATAATTGAAGAAACTTTGTCAACAAATCTGGGTAATAAAACTAACCCGCAAAATGTACAAATTGGTTATTCTTTATCCTTAGTTGAACAAAAATAATTAATAGCTTTATTAAAAGAATTCAATGATGTATTTGCATGGTCTTATGAGGATATGCCCAGAATTGATCCTCACATTGTCCAGCACCATATCCCCTTATACCCTGATGCCAAACCAGTCAAACAAAAATTAAGACGAATCTGGCCAGAATGGGCATTAAAGATTAAAGAAGAAGTTGCCAAACAAATCAATGTTGGATTCCCAGTGGTAACTGAGTACCCGAAATGGGTAGCCAACATCGTGCCGGTTTTAAAGGACGGCCGTATTCGAGTCTGTGTGGATTTTTGGGATCTCAACAAGGCTAGCCTGAAGGACGATTTTTCACTACCACACATTGATTTCTTGGTAGATAGTACAGCGGGGTATGCCTTGCTATCATTCATTGATGGCTTCTCCAGGTATAATCAGATTCTGATGGACCCCGAGGATAGAGAAAGGACGACATTCACCACGCCTTGGGGCACTTACTGTTATCGTGTAATGCCATTTGGTTTGAAGAATGCAGGAGCAACCTATCAAAGGGTTGCCACTACTTTACTGCATAAGATGATACATAAGGAGGTCGAAGTATACGTGGATGATATGATAGTCAAGTCAAAGGATCGGGATGGTCCATCACAGCACTGCTAAAGTTCTTTGAAAGGATTTAAAATATAAGATGCGGCTCAATCTAAGAAGTGTGCCTTTGGAGTTACTGTCGAAAAAATGCTCGAATTTATGATCACTCAGCGAGGTATCGAAGTCGATCCTTCAAAGATTAAAACAATTTTGAAAATACCTCATCTGAAGACCGAATGAGAAGTTAGCGACTTTCTTGGTAAGATACAGTTTATCTGTCGATTCATCGCAAAATTGACAACTACCTGCGAGCCTCTCTTCCATCTGCTGAAGAAAGGAGTTAAATTGTGAATGGGATAAAAAATGCTAAGACGTCTTTGATACTGTGCGACAGTATCTGCAAAAACTACCTGTTCTAGCTCCTCTCAAACCTGATAAACCACCGATCCTCTATTTGTCAGTGATTGATTCAGTTATGGGATGTATGCTGCCATAAGAAGGTGAAATTAGAATCAAAAAGGCTATTTACTACTTAAGCAAGAAGATGACAAGGTCAAAAATACAATACACACCATTAGAAAAGACATGCTGGGTTTTAGTTTGGGCTTCCTAAAAATTGAGACATTACATGCTATCTTTCACAGTGAATATCATCTCCCGGATAGACCCGTTGAAGTACCTATTTGAAAATTCGGCACTGATAGGAAGGTTGGCCCGATGGTTGCTGTTGTTATCAGAATTTGATCTCAGATATGTCACCCAAAATTCAGTCAAGGGTAGAGCAGTGGCAGAATTTCTGGGCGACCAACCAGTTGAAGGTGGATAAGACACGGAGTTCCAATTTTCTGATGAACAGCTGATGAAAGTCGGGGATGACAAGTGGACTCTTTATTTTGATGGCGCATCCAATCAATATGGCTATGGAATAGGAGTCCTTCTTGTCACTCCTGACGAATCACGCGTCCCCTTGTCTTTGAAGCTCAATTTTGAAGTTACCAACAATCAGGCTGAGTACGAAGCATGCTTAGCTGGATTTGAGGCAGCCTTAGAATCAGGGGTAAAGAAGCTGGAAGTCATCAGAGATTCAGCACTGGTAGTTTCACAAGCAAGAGGAGAATAAAAGGTCAGGAAAATAACCTTGATTCTCTATCATCAAGAGCTAGAGAAGCTGATACCATGTTTCAAATCAGTGATCTTTACCAATGTGCCAAGACCACAGAACAAGTTCGCCGATGCACTTGCCACCCTAGCATTCATGATTGACATACCACCCGGAGTCCGAATGAGGCCTTTGATAATTGAACAGAAAAGAAAGCCAGCATACGAGACAACAGCCGCAATTGAGGATAGCATCGACGACCTTCCATGGTATTTTGACACCCAAAACTTTGTGGAGAAAGAAGAATACCTCAAGTTTGCTAGTAAAAAGGACAAAAGGGCAATACAACGATTATCCGCACAGTTTGTCATTTGTGGTGATAGACTATATAAGCGAGGGCATTCTGGGGTTAATAAACTGTGTGTCAACACTGAAGAAGGCCAAGAACTGATGAAAGAAATACGTGCAGTGATTTGTGTGTTAGGGTTGGTATATTGAAAATCATGTTTTTAGTATTTAATTTTATTTTTTAATAAAATTAGTCTTTCATTTTATGAGAATCTTTATGAGCAATGTATGTATATTATTTATTTGTTATGCATGGATGTCCGATATTCTGTATAGTATTTAATCTGGTGTGTAGAGTACGGCTTATACACAGAAGACTAGATTTTAGGTTCTTGCAGAATATAAATTTTATGTTAACAGTTTATATGGAAATAGACATACCATCAGTACAACTGTTGCACAGAGTTTTAGTAGGCCTGTCTTGCTTACGGGGAACAGATAATAGAGTCATCTATTGTTCCGACTCTTTGTGCTAGTACACTTTGTGTTTATTAAACGGAACATTTGAGATAATTAATTTAGTACTAACTACTGGTTATATAAATTAATTTACATTCCAAGGTTATTATGAATAGTGATTATCCTCTTAATCCTGAAATAATTATTGATTTGTGTATATTTAATATTCGCCGTTTTGATTTATTAGAGGGTGCGATCTTATATGGGTCTATATTTTCAGTGAGTTGGATAGCGATATTATTTATATGAAAAATATTAATTATTGACAGAATTCATATCCCGAAAGATTGGGATTGACGATACCCCTTTAAGCATGCTTATAAGTTTTGACCGGGCCAAACCCTACAGGTGGATTTAATTATTCGGCGGTCAAATAAGTTAAGCGGAAGGGCTTAAGGAATATGAAGATGCCGATTAAATTAAATTGTCAGTAATTAAATTTAATTGGTGGGTATCGAAAATCTTAACGTGGGGAGAAATAGTAAGCATTTAATAACATGAGCTTAATGCAAGAAGGTCTTGAGATTATGGGTTAGAGTACAATTGTAGTTCTTTAGTGTTTTGAACCGTAATTCAGTGTTTTATGAAAATTGCAAAAACTGCTGCGAATTTTCATAATTGCATCAATCGCCCGTAGGTATCTATGTTCCACTAGAAGTCTTACTCATAATTACTCCCCAGGTCCCTACTGTAACCTTATATATATGCGGGTAGGCTGAACCAGTTTAGATTGATTTTTATATCATTTTTGATATATTATTTTTGTCTTTCAAGACTTAAAAAATATATCAGAGTTCTGCCGGTACAAGTTCTCGGAGGATCGTAACCCACACTACGTTCGAGGATCGCATAAGGGAATACGGTAGAAGATTTAACAGTAGTTTCAACTCGGAATCAAGTCGTAGTTAAAGATTAGATTTACAAGAGGTATTCTTCTAAATTAACTTTGGTTGCACGGGTTTTATTTTGATCATTTTTCGTCAATAGTTTTTATCTGGAGCCCATTTCGGCGTTTGCCCGTCCAGTAAATTTTTTATCAAAAATCGTTTTACAAAAATATTGATCTTGACAGTAATGCCTCCAACAAATTGGTATGAGAGCTGTTTTTTTTTGTTTACGATTTATCGGGGTCGGATAAATTTAGAATTGTGCTAACTTTGTTTTGCAAGCGTTATAATCTCGATTTTATGATCTTTTATTTTTTTCATGTTTGATTGAATGGTTTGAATAGATGATGATTTAATTAGTTTTTAACCACGGGGGTTGACCGTGTTAGATTAATTAATTTTAGATCGAATGTGAGCTTACGGGACATAAGTTTCGATGTAAAATATTTATGTTCTTTAAGTTTTTTTTTTCTAATTTATTAAAAAGAAAAAAATAAAAATAGGTTTGGAAAAATAAAGGCAGAAGAGACGGCAGTGGTTCTGGTGGTTTTTAACCGCAGAAAAGTTTTTTATTACTTTACAATATTTTTTTTCTCCGAAATTTTTTCTAGTTAAATAAAAAAAAAAAGGAAGAAAAAGAGGCTGCCGAAGCAAACCGCCGGCCAAAGTTCCAAGCAGGCTTCGGTGAACCAGTGGCCATATCAATGGCGAGCTTTTCCAAACAGTGGCCAAATCAATGGCGCAAAAAAACTATTTTCAAAGAAGCAATCTGTGATTTTAATTTTACCAACAGTTTCCGCAACAAATAGCGCCTTACACCGAAGCAAAAAGCAAATTCTGGCGGTTTCCAGCAAGCTTTTTGAAGTCGTTTTCCAGCAAGCATGATTCCAAGCCGGCGCAAACTGTTGGCGCAATTGAAAGGCAGCAGTATTTTTTTTAATCAAAGCAGGTGGTTTCCATGAAGCCAAAAGCCTGTTTTGGCTTTTAATCAAAACAGTGGCAAGTTGGTCAATGATTGGTGCTTGCTTGTTTGGAGATTACGCCCAATGATGTGAATTTTAATTCATGGTGCAATCCAACCGAATCTACAAAGCAAACAGTGGGTTTCCTAAAATCCAGGTGCAAAATTCGGCAGTCTCCCAATCAAAAATAGTGTTGCGGCAATCCCAAGCTAGTGATTCGGCAATAATCCAGCAGCAAACAGTGCGCAGTGCCCAAACAGTTCTCGTCCCAGGCTGTTTCGGTTGGCTTGATTCTTGACAAGGATAGAATCAAATAATCTTGATCCTATCGGAATACAAGAAGTGACTGGAGATTGAAATTTCTTAGAGTTTCGATTGGATTATAAAATTAGAATTTTTATTTATTTTGCAATTAATTTATTTTTATATTTTAATTGCATAAATGATTATTATTAATTTAATTTATCCTATTAATTTAATTAACCACCAAGTATTAATTTGCCTTTAATTCGACCATCCAAGTGTGATTCAGCGTGACACATGGGCTTTCTATCTGGATCATCGTCCTAGAGAAGCTTGCAATCAGTGTGCGGGAAAAGTTTAACTTTTAGTTTAGTTTTGTGTTTTCATTGCGTCGAATTCTTCTTTTTTTTGTTTTAATTAAAATATTTTGTGAATAAAAATAAAAATAAAAATTTTTAAATTAATTAATTTTAATTAAATAAAAAAAATTTAGATATTTTATTTTTTACAAAATATCACTTTTAAATATGATTTTTTTAAAATTAGATATATTGAAAAAACGTGGGAATTAATTTCGAATTTTGAATTAATTAAAGAAAAAATATTTAATCAAAATAAATTATTATTTTTTGAAAAATATAAAACAGAAAATAAAATAAATAAATATCTTTAATCACTACCTTAGCTGAAAAGCTGGAAGAAAAACTGTGTATTTATTAAATTTTATTTGTTACACATTTAAACACGGAAAGATGTTTGATTATTTCTGATCGTGTAACTTTCGAAAGATGGTTTGATAAATCAGAATCTTTGGAATCATGTACACAGAAAGATATTTGATTCTTTCAGATCGTGTGATTTTTGAAATTAATAAATTTATTTTAATTAAACGGATT
>JAOTRH010011288.1:0-23143 GCA_034768845.1 Heliamphora exappendiculata
CACACACACACACACACACAACATGTAATATAACACTTGCATTTAAATTTCAATACTCATTCATCCATATATCCAATGAATAATCATTCAAAGTCATTCTTACTCAAGAGATTACCTATAATTGTGACATTTGCAAACAAATTCTAATACTCATTCATCATTGCATTCAACTAATAATCACTCAAAGTCATTTCTTACTCAACACATATATAAAACATTTGAAAACAAATCCCAATATTCATTCATTCATTGATAAATCCAACATAATTGCAAATATGTATCCAAAAAACACCAAAATAAATATAACATCCAAAACAAAATTTATCCAAATATGCAAATCAAGACAATCTCTCAAAAAAAAAATATGCTCAACAAAATCTCCATAATCCAACTGCAGCAAAGACCATCTCTTACTTGTAAAAGTATAAAAATAAATCGTGATTATTTATGAGATATAACTATAAAAAAAAATTGCAAAAATTAATTTTGTAAAGTTTATCATTTATTAGTTCTAAATATCTAAGTATCTATTTATGCATTGTAATCATATATCGTTTGTTTTTACTAAATATGAATACCTATAGTTACTAAAAAAACATAAATACTAATAAACTTACCAAAAATTAGAACCATGATCAACCATCAATGAGGTGGAGGATCTTGTAGGAGTTGCGTCAAGATACTTTGAAGCTTATCGATATGTCTCTATTGTGCTTCTCGCTGAGCCTGTTGCTCTTCGCGCTCTCTCTGCTGCTACTCACGGAGTGCGTCCATCTCACATTTAAGTCTTTGTACCTCAACTTCATGTGATCATGACTCAACATCAGATTTAGAAGAAGAGGAAGAAGGCTTTGGCCCACAAATCCTCCTAGGTACCCCTTCTCCCCAAGCACTATTCTCGAAATGGCCTCTTGGGTCGTCGGCACTCCGACTGGGAAGCCTCATCTCGCACTCTCAATGTCTCTGTCTGTTATTGTTAAAAAATAATAATAATAATAAGTTATACTTTTTAGTTACTACGAAAATGATTAATATAATTGGGCAGTTATTGAATACTTACATGTAGCACACCGCATTCAGGATTGATCCATTCTTTTGTCCTCTTCGACTTATGTGATTTCTCATAGAAATCACAAAAATCAGGCAACTCGCCTCCGTTTGCATCTCTGCATGTAAGTTACAATTTAAAATAGAATATGATCTCTAAAATGTACCAAAGATAATATTTTCATTTACAACTTGTATACATTATTTAAAAGTTAAAACATGTTCTACCTCAGTAGACAATGCCGCAGGAAATTATCGAGACCCCATAGTGTGATTATATGGCAGTTTTTTTCCTATTGTTCTTACTAGCGATCGAGCGTTTCTACAAATCACATATTACTGGGTTATATGCTAGGTTACTTTTGAAGATTATTCTAAGAATTAAATTTTTTTAAAAAAATTATGCAAAGTTTTTTCTATTTTTCGGATAATCCAACGGTCTAACAGTTTACAAAAAAAATAACCTGTGATAAAAGCAAACAACAAAATATATGCCGGCTCTGCGAAGAACACTACAACAAAACCACAATTCAAATGGTACAATCATACATTCCACAATCTAGCTCTAAGGCCATCCTCCAACCTTCTCATAACTTAATTTTATGTTTAGTTTAGAAAGTCAAAAATTTTAAGCAGTACTATTGCATACAACCTCTTATTTACATTTACAAATAAATATAATCACAATTATTAAAAATCTATTCAAATAAGACAAAAGATATCTTTGAGATTCTTTTTTTAAAAAAAGTTTGTATGATGACAACACAAGAAAAGAGAAGACTGTGGATAGGGAATAAGGGATGAGAATGAGATTTGTCAAAAAATAAGGTTGTCGTGTGTGCTAATGATAAACCTCCATGCAGTCCCCTCTGGCCTGATTTATGCCAGCTGAGGATAGTTCAGAAGTATGGGCATGTATGTACAAATGCCACTCCAACTTCCTCTCATTTAGCACTTTAACAAAGCATTTCTTTCCTTAGCGTTTGCAGCAATCAATCCCAATGTTTAGAAATGAAGGAAACACAATCTCCACCACCATAAACTCCACTAGGTAAACAGGAACACCGAACACCTTTCTGCAGAGGCAGTTGTACAAAAGGTAATCATAGTTCTAAATATTACCGATAGTAGAAGAAACAATACATCCTAGTATACTTCTGTCTCGAGGATAAAGAGGAGAATACACTAATGAAATTAATCAAATTATTAACTTTGCTTTAGTAAAAACAACATACTCAAGCCAGATGAGAATAAGTACGAAAAAGACAGCACCATAATTTAGAATATGTTAATGCTTGAGTCATCTGCCAGCTTCATGAACTCATGCATGATGCAACCAAGGAACTAAGGAATTGTCATTCCTACTACTAATGTCAGACATTGAAGTGTCACTAGGAATGATTCCAACCATGCCCAACCACCTTAAAGGGCATCCTCTAGTCCAATCCTCAATTGTAGCCCCTCTAACTCCAAACAGGCATTCATTTCCGTTTCTCTTTTCTTGTCTTGCCATTAACCCATTTTAACATCTCATTTCAGCTGAGCTAATTTCGAAGACATGCCCAAATACCTTAAGGGCATCCTCTAGTCCAATCCTCAACTGCAGCTCCTCTAAGTCGTTGATCTCATTTCAGCTGAGCTCAACTAATGAACATGCCCATTCTTGTCTCACCATCATTATATGCCATGAAACACGGTCAGTTTAGTTCTAACTAATAAAATTAGTCCTCCCATGTGATAAAACGTGTCATCTACAAGACTTCATGCATCCGACACCACAGAATGGGTGACATAAATGCAAGCACAGTACTGAGTTGACAACAACAAAGCAAGTCCCAAGTGAAAGAATGGCCAACTACCTTTTTATACAGAGGAACCTAGCCCTACAACGCAAGCAGACTCCAGAAGAAAAGGAAGCTGTCAAACTCTGCAAGAACAATCTCACGAGGCAGATAGTTTTGTACTGCAAGTCTTCTAAATAAATACATTCGAGGAGTTGGCATCTAAAACTACTAATCTAGGGAATTTCTTAAAAACAAAGCCAGATGTTTTCTTCCGGAAAAGAAGAATATGCCAACTTTGAAATCTTATGCCACCGGAGATGGAGAAGCCAATTCCGCATAATGAAGAAATGAAGCCACCACGAATGAAGACAATATCCAACATAGGGAGAAGAAGAATGGTCAAATCCAACTAATAAGCAGACAGCAAAGTACCAAAATTTTAGAAAGATAAAAAAGGGGGTAAAGGTAAAGCACAGCTGTCATGAATCAGACTTGAAGAATGGGGCTTTCTAACCAAGTATATAAACAACAGATGAAGAAATCTCTCTCTTTTCAACATCATCACCCTTCTGCATTTCTGTCACGCCCCAAAACTCGGGCCACGTGAACCACCCAAGAAAAACCCATTTTGAGATAATTGAATCGATCAAAACCACCCGAGACCAAACAGGTCTAAGAACGAATATGAAAGTAAACTTAGAACCTTTAAAAAGCACACTTTCGAGGGTTTATTTTATATAAAATGAGAACCCAAAAGGGTTAGGTCAAGATCCTCGAGAGCCAAGATTTAAAACAAAATAACAAAAATTTTCAAAGGCTGCTCAGACCGCTCGATCGGTCCTCGCCTGCACAAAACAACCGAGAATGTGATTTCACCGCTTGATAGACCGATCGATTGTTCTATCAAACGGTCTGGTTCTGGACAATTTTTTAAAAATTCAACTTTTGGAACCCAACACTTAACCATTTTTCACATTTTTGAAACCTTTCAAGGCAACAACCAAGCAATCTAAAAGATACAAAAAAAAAAAAGAAGTTCAAAACTCTCCTCGAGATGCACGGTTTGACATTAAACATAAAAACAACCAAAAATCATTTGTTACAATATGTAAACCCGGAAAACAACAACCAACCCATGGTCTCTCTCATCGTTATACAACCATGCAAACATCAAAGTTAAGGCCTCATGGCTTATAAAACATGTTCCTTCAAGAACTAAATTTGATACGAACATTACATGAACTAATCACAAAAACGGCATGAACAACTGTATAGCAAGACTAATGGTTTTGTCTTCTGCCTTCCTCCGGGGCTCATCAAGATCAAGCTATATGATCTTTTTCATCTGAAATGTTTTGAATCCAACAACGTGAGCCGAAATCTAATAAAAATAAACAATCATGAACTAAAAACATAACATGCAATCGAGGATTATATAAACAACTCGACTACACAAGTCACAAAACGGTTTTGTATCCTCAAAACCACAAGTTTTCATATAATCCAAATGTCTAACAGTTGAGTAAACATAAACAACACATTGTTTTCCAACCCGGTTTTCAAAACCGTCAATGATTCCTATGTACCAACTTTGTCGCACCGAGGACAAAGCTAACAACTATAAACTCTCACCCATTAGCCTGGATTCGGGGCATCCAATGACCTGCTAGGTAATGAGAAGTTTTATACGTTACTACAACAACAAACGCCTCCCAATGGGGCAAACACTTCATTTACGGGTATTAACCCAAATGAGCGAAGCGCCTATTTTGCGCAAGTTTTCAGACTTTAATCGATGAGCAATTGAGGCCCACGTATACACACATTGCTACGATACATCTATAGAATCATTAAAAAGGCACAAAGCACGATTTTTTAGCATTTGTACGCACACGGCTATGTACAAACACCTAGGGCACACAACAACATCATCCATACAACCATGGAAATCAACCAATATTTTAAAAATATTTTCACCATTTCAACCGAATCGTTGAAACCAAGGTTTAACCTCTAGAGTTAGCTCCAAACCCCAAAAATCATGTTTTTGTAACAAAATCATATTCTCTTTCGGTTTTCAAAACTCATTCTCTGAAAATCACATGTACACACATCCACTAACTTTATAATAAACCGTAGGATAGTAAAACATGCTTTTGTCCCAACCAAACAAGGTTTAAACATGAAAACCCAATACTCATAGCATTTTAATGTGATAAAAATGCATATAATCACACATAAACATGCCTTTAATGCAAGAGTCTAGAATCCTACCGTTAAGAGTTAAAACTTGAAACTTTAACCACAACGAAAGGCCAAAGTTGCCTAAACGAAAAACCACACGGGCGAATGCGAAGCCCTTGGCGAGGAGAACACCAATCCACCCTCGTAAAGCCAAGATTCAAGCCCTAAGCAAGCTAAAAACTAGGGAGAAGGTAGAGGTTTTGATTTGTCCAAGAAGTGAAACTTGTAGGAAAAGCTTTGGACCAAAGTCCTGTTAGTAGCTTATTATTATTATTATTATTATTATTATTATATAATTATTATCTGGTGTGTGTGGGTATATGGTTGTAATAGTAGTTCTCTGATTTTATTATAAATAAGAATGTTTGCCTACCTATTAAGGTACGATTTTCCATTATTGTTAACATAGTATTAGAGCTAAGGTAAAATCCTAGCCTTCACGAAACCCTAACCCTAGTCCCTCTCCTCCAGCCACGAAACCCTAACCCTAGCTTCCTCCTCCAGCCACCAGCCACAACCAGTCACAACCACACCCATGAAACCCTAAACCAGTGCCGACAGCCACAGCCACAGCACTCGCCAAACCCTAAACTCGCCGACCATCAAACCCTAAACCAGGCCGACGACCAACGAAAACACCACCGCCAACCATCAAACCCTAAACCAGGCCAACGACCAACATCAACCACTAAACCAGGTCGACAACCAACGGAAACATCACCACCAACCACTTTCGCCCTTCATTGACCACCGACAACCCTTCTACAGTCCTCGACCGCCTCTCTCCAGCACCGGCGACCCTGTTTCTCCCTTCTTCCAGTGCCGGCGACCTCTGCTCTCTCTCTTTCCGGCGCCAACGACCACTGTTCTCCCTATTTCAAGCACTGACGGCCTCGGTTCTCTCACTTTCCAGCGTCGATTGTCCTTGCTCAGCATCGATAGCACCTTCCGTCGCTTTTTCGGCGACGTTTTCAGCGATCGGCGACTTTTTCGGCGATCGAAAACTGTTCCGGCGAATGTGTGATTCGCAGTTTAAGGGTCTTTCACCGACTGCTGGTTTGAGGGTCTAAGGGCTACTGCAGTATTTCTTATTTTATGGAGATGAGTTGACAGTTTGATTCGCGATCCATATATGTATGATTGAAGGTGTGGGTACGTTCGTTTGCTTGTTGGTTTGTTTCCTCGTGATTCCTTAAGATTTTCCATTGAATTATTGTAATGTCGAAAGAAAGTTCCACAAGAGTTGAGGACTCTCCAGTGAGACCAGATAGACAAGGAGGAATCACGGATGTATTTTCGTCATTCACACGATTGGTGGATTCGAAGTTGATTGGACCGCAAACATACGTATTATAGAAGGAAAAAGTATTACTTACAGTTGAAGGTATAGAAAAAGAAGACCATTTGTTTGAAGATCCTCCGGAGAAGGGATCTGATGAGCATAAGCGGTGGAAGCGAGATGACGCCTGATTACTGAGTAAAATGTTGAATTCAATGGAGTCCTCCGTTGAGATTCTAGTAGCTAATGCCACGACTGTTCGAGAGGTATAGGCCATACTCGAGGAGACATTTGTCTCGACAAATGACCTGTCCCGGTTTTATAATGTGATGCGGAGTATCTTCAGGATACAGCAGGGAGAACGGCCTTTCTGAGACTATTTCACGGAGTTCAAGGTATTAGCAAATGAGTATGATCGTTTGGTCCCCTTCACCAATCGGTACGAGATTTTCAGAGAGCAAAAGAAGCAGTACTTGGTTGTGTATTTCTTAGCTGGGGTGAACCAGCAACTTAACTCAGCATGTTCACAGATTTTGGCTGGGTCAGACATTCCCTTTATATGAGGTTTTCAGACGAATGAACAAAGTAATTAGTACTGACGGGCCTCGTATTACCACTACCGACCAAGGTGATCACACAGCCCTAGGTGCATTTCGGGGCGGAGGTCGAGGAGGTGTTCGCGGTAGAGATCGTGGTGATAGAGGACGAGGTAGAGGCCGTGATAGAGGACAAGGCAGAGGTCGAGGTGGATATGACACCAGATCCTGCTATTATTGTGGAGAGCAGGGACATTTACAAAGCACGTATTGGAAGCTACATGGGCGTCCTACTTCTTATGTGGACAATGCAGTGGCCGATTATGATGTTCTTGCCTCTTCTTCTAAGAGGAGGACTATCGATATGACTCAGAAGTACGATCAGTTTATCCAGATGAGAATTGGGAACACAGCCGACACTCCATCAGCTACAGTTGCAGATAACCCAGCTGCATGTATGGCTACTCCCAGATCATGGGTTATAGACTCGGGTGCATCTGCACATATGACCCAATCCGCAGGTACATTTTCATCTTATCAATTGACCCCTGAACATAGTGGAGTTCTTGTTGCCAATAGAGAAACCTTAAAGGTGAAAGGACAGGAAGTAGCTACTTTATCTCCATCTCTTATCCTCTCTGATGTTTTACATACTCCTGCTAATCCTTTTAATCTGCTATCAGTGAGTCAGTCCTCAGTAATATTCTTTTCTGATTATTGTGCTTTTCAGGATCTAACTTCGAAGAGTACTATCAGTAGAGGACGAGTGATGGGTGGCCTGTATATGATGGATGAGACTTCATATGTTGCATGCTCCGGATAGTCATCTCAGCTTTTGGATATACATTGTCGGTTGGGCCATCTTTCCTTGTCGAGTCTGAAGAAATTATGTCCTAATTTTTGTCAAGCTACACAGTTAGAATGCGAATCATGTCGTTTTGCTAAGCACCTGCGTGTGCCCTATGTGTCAAGGAATAATAATCGGACCATGATTCCTTTTTCTTTAGTTCATTCAGATGTATGGAGTCTGTGTCCTATCACATCTTTATTTGGATTTTGGTATTTTGTCACGTTTGTGGATGACTATTCTCGAATTACTTATCTTTATCTTATGAAAAAACGTTTTCAATTACCGAATGTCTTCACTAATTTTTGTCAAGTCCAAACTCAATTTGGAAAGACTATTCAGATTCTTCGCAGTGATAATGGAGGTGAATACATTGGTAGCGTGTTGGGTACTTGCATACCCATGGAATTATTCATCAGACATCATGTCCAGACACTCCACAATAGAATGGCGTGGCTGAGAGGAAGAATAGTCATATATTGGAAACTGCTCGTGCCCTTATGTTCCAAATAAAGGTTCCTAAAATGTTCTGGAGTGAAGCTGTATTGACACTATGCTATCTTATTAATCGATTACCGTCCTCTATCCTCCATGGTGCTTCACTCTTGTCGGTTTTACTTTCTCAGCAGATTTCTTTTTCATTACTACAAAAGATTTTTGGGTGTATGTGCTATGTGCGCAATACGAGGCCGAATGTGACCAAGTTAGATACTCGAGCTCTAAAGTGCATTTTCATGGGATATCCTAAGACACATAAAGGATATCGTTGTTACAGTCCAAACTTGCGACGATTCCTAGTGTCCTGAGATGTGGTGTTTGTTGAGTCTGCTTCATTCTATGCATCAACGACTCAACCTGTCTCCACTGGAGCTGATGATTCAGATCAGGATCCGCTGTATCCCTCCTCCACCAATTTTCCAGTGGCCCCGCCTCTAGTTCCCCGGTCCCAGGTTGACATTTCTGAGACGACTTCTCCGGCTATCCCAGAGACACCTGTTCCCTTCTCATCCTTAAAATCTTCTCCCAGCCCCACCACCTCTCCTCTACCAAAGTCAGTCTCCTCTCCGTTGGATCCGGTCTCTGATCAGGTAAGTGATCGTCCTATTGCTTTACGCAGGTCTTATCGTAGTTGTCACGAGGACCAATGGCATCTGTGACCGGCCAGTGAGTAAAACCCACCAAAGACCTCTATTCGAAGTTAAGCAGTTGAGTATATTTATGTCCAAATAAATATGGAAAGAAAGAATTTAATACTCAAATTTTGTAAAAAAAAAACTTAGTTTAAAATTAATTTTCATTATATTTAGCTATTTAAATTATTTGCAACTAAACAATTCCCCAAACTCACATTTAAAAACAAATACACATACACACAGGTTTTTACACACACACGCAGGTTGCTCTTGGAAAAAAAAACATTATGTATATATATTTTTCTCTTTTTACGTTGGAGATATATATATATATATTTTTTGTAAAACACCAGTTACCAACCTGGTGATAAATGAAGCAATTATATATGTCGAACAAATGGAACATACTAGTCAGATAAATAAAATTCATGTCATGTTATAATAATACAAATATTATTATGTACAGAAAATAAACGACGTTACTAGTGCTAGTACATGATTAAATCCTTCATTGTAGAAGACAAACTATCTTTATTATATATATATATATATATATATTCTTTTTTTTCTTCTTTTTGAGCAGAACTTCGCAACCTCTTCCTTCACTTTCTTGTAAAAATTCCAATATCAACATCATAAGCAATAGCTCGTATGAGTGCACATATAACAAGATTATTAGTTTACCATTAAGATATCACAATCTTAAAATCATACTAATTGACATTTATAGATGCCGCATGAAATAAACTAAAGTAATAATAATATCATAATACTAATTATAATAATAATAATAATAATATCATAATAAATATAATAATAAATAATAATCATATTTGATAATTTTTTGTGTTCAACGGTTCCTGCCAGTATATTAGGGAGCGACCCTAATGTAATCATTTGAGTGTGATATCATCCCGTCACCATCTGGCTATGGCCCCACCCTTATTACTTCACCTCCTGGTATCTTTATTCTTATTTTTTCCCAAGCCGAGAAATTCCGTTCGAACTGTACATTATCAACAACATTAGTTTGATAATTTATACAACTATAATGATATTCATGGTGTATATAACTAACAACTAAAATAATAATTTTGAAGAAAACTAATTATTTTTAAACAACATACTTTATAAAAGAAAATAATCTAAATATGTGTCTCACCTATATTGAAATAGCCCGTATAATAATAAGAAATGTGAACCAGATAGCCAACTCTCATACCTTTCTTGAACTTTTTTTTTTTCTCTTGTTTTCCCCACTTCTCTCGTTGCCTGATGGAGACTTACACAATTAGTGAGGAAGCAATGCCTTATATAGAGAGGAAGCAATGATGAGAGGGACAAAGCCATGTGGCCGCCAATGGTGGGGGCGTGGTGCTTGTTCACTTATTCTTATCCACATTAATTTTATTATTATTATTTATTTTTTTACTTTATAACAATTCTAGTTTTATTATTATTACTAATATTACTATTATTTTTATTTCTTTATTTATTTATTTGTTTATTATTATTATTATTTTATTATTATTATTTTTTTTTCTTTTACTTGTATTTCTATTTTAATGTATACGGTTTTTTTTTACTTCCATTTCTATTTTTGATGTATACGGGTTGTTACAGTAGTTGTCGGGATCATCCCTTATATGTTACCTCATATCGTGATTACCTGCTACTATCCAAAAGGGTATTACTACCCTTGATTAGCATTCCTTACCTTGCTCTGTTGTCGATGCCATTTCTCATTCAGGTTGGCGTCAAGCTATGATTGAGAATATGAATGCACTGGAGGCTAATCATACATGAGACCTAGTGAGCCTTCCTCTTGGGAAGACAACTATCGGGTGTAAATGGGTATATACTGTCAAACTTCATTCTGATGGCACTCTTGAGATGTTGAAAGCTCGTTTGGTAGCCAAGGGCTATTCACAAACTTATAGCCTTGATTATTTTAAAACCTTCTCCCCTATTGCGAAAATGGCCTCCGTTGTCTCTGGTTACTTCCCATTAGTGGCCTTTATATCAATTGGACGTGAAAAATGCTTTTTTGCATGGTGATCTGGAATAAGAAGTTTATATAGAGTAACTGACCGGCTTTGTTGCTCGGGGGGGGTCTAATCATGTCTGTCGTCTACGGCGTTCATTATATGGTCTGAAGCAGTCTCCCAGGGCCTGGTTTGGCCGTTTCAGCTCAGTCGTCTAGGAATTTCGCCTTCGGCAGTCAACAAAGGATCATACTGTCTTCTTTGGACATACCTCAGCAGGCTGCATATTACTTGTTTATGTGGATAACATTGTTATTACCGGAAGTGACAGTGAAGGGATTGCTACCCTTAAATCATTCCTGAGCACTAAGTTTCAGACGAAAGATCTAGGTAAACTTCAATACTTCTTGGGTATTGAAGTAACCAGGAATACGAAAAGTGTGTTTATCTCTTAGTGGAAGTATGTTCTTGACATTCTGGAGCGAGCAGGATATATGAATGCTAAAGGAGTGGACTCTCCTATGGAGTCTAATATCAAGCTAGAGCCGAAAAGAGCGATTCTCTCGAATTCTAAACAATATCGACGTACAGTGGAACAGCTTAACTATCTTACTACCATGACTCGTCCAGATATTGTTTATCCGGTAAGTGTAGTGAGTCAGTTCTTATTTGATCCCCGTGTTCTCCATTGGCAAGCAGTGTTACGTATTCTTCGATACCTGCACAAAAATCCATGCAACGAAATTCAGTTTTCTAATCATGGCCATATGAGAATGGAAGGGTACTTTGATGCTGATTGGGCTGAATGTACATTTGACAGGCGATTCACATCTGGTTACTCTGTGTTTGTTGGTGAAAATTTGGTTTCCTAGAAGAGCAAGAAGAAGACTGTGGTATCCCGATCCAATGCTGAGGCCGAATACTGTGCTATGGCATTAGCAACTGCTGAGATTATATAGCTTCAACAGATTTTAACGGAGTTACACTTTTCCCTTGAAGACTCTGCCAAACTCTGGGTTGATAATATCTCTGCTATTTATATTGCCACAAATCCAGTGTTTCATGAGCGAACGAAGCACATTGAAGTTGACTGCCACTTTATCCGTGAGGAATATCATAAAGGAGTTATTACATTTGGATCTACTCCTACTGGAGAACAAGCGGCTGATATTTTCACTAAATCTTTACCGGGTCCGCGTGTCTCCTATTTATGTAACAAGCTGAATTTGGTAGATATATATGCTCCAGCTTGATGAGGGATGTTAGTAGCTTATTATTATTATTATTATATAATTATTATCTGGTGTGTGTGGGTATATGATTGTAATAGTGATTTTCTGATTTTATTATAAATAAGAATGTTTACCTACCCATTAAGGTACGGCTTTCCATTATTCTTAACAAGTCCGATACCACTAGCTGCCTTAATAGACTTTTCGCCAGACAAACCGATTGATCGATCCTGCCCAGAAAGTTTTTCTAACTTTCTATCACACGCCCAACAGGACCGAGATTGAAACCAACATGCACTCTAAGCCAACACATGCATAAAACATATAGAAACTTACTTTTCTATAATGATTAAAACCATAACCAACACGTTACATATATACATAACAAAAACAAAAGGAACCGAGTCTTACAATTTCTCTCTTTTCACTCAAAATGATTGTTTTATTATAATAAAAGCAATTCGGGTTTACACATCATTAATGTATAGAGAGGAACTATTAACAGTACAAAGACAATAATGCCCTTAACTACTAATAATCCCTAATACTTCCCCTCAAGTTGGGGAATATATATCACACAGACCCACCTTGTTACATTGCATCTCCAACCGCAGTTTGCGCAAAGGTTTAGTCAAGATAGCAACAAGCTGCATGCCTATAGACACAAATGAAGTAGTTATCACATCACTTTCTACTTTTTCTCAAACTAAACGATAATCCACCTCAATGTCTTTAGTTTTTCATGGGATACTAGAATAGAAAAAATATGGATTGCGACCTCATTATCACAATATAGTTTCATTGGTAACTTCACATCAATAGCTATCTGTTACCAAGAAATTACTTTTCTCCTGCCGAGATCGATAAACAAATATCATTCCAGGACAATTCAAAGTCAAGGCGATTGTGTGTGTCTCCTCGCATTGTTTCAAAACTTCATTGAATATGAAAATGACCAAACAAACAAAGAAATGGTGGGAAAAGATAAAAATTGACGATAACAAAATAGATTTATCTCCCAAATTATAAGAATAAATAAAAATACAAGAAAGAAATATTACCACACCCCTACAATTGTTCGGTAAAGTGTTGAACATTTTCTCTTGACAATCTTGAAGAACAATCTAAATCATGTTACTCATAGGATTTAATTAGACTACTTATACTCTTAAGATAGAATTCATGATTGGATTGATGGATGGGAGACCTTTTACAATGAATACATTACACATTTATAGGAAAAACTCCATAAATGACTACTGATAACTATTAATAACAACTCTAAACAAATTATGTTCCCACGATGCCAAGTGTCATTTGAATAACTTCCATTAATTGCCATGCGAGTTTTGGAGTGTCACTTGTCATCCTCCAAATCTTCCATGTACATTAAGATATTATCTTCAATCAAGAATTATTCCTATGACGCCAAGGGTTCTACAAATAGTTGTCATGTTCTTGTCATCGAGTGCTATTTGTCATCTTCAAAATTTTCAACCAAGTTTTGTACAAAACAATGAAGCATTTGAACATGAAATACAATCCTCACGTAGAATGCGACACAGCCATCGACAGAAAAATAATATATGGTATAAACAATGCCTCAGTCATGTTATTTACATGTTTTTTTTTTTGTTTAAAGATTTTTTGGACCATTATTTTGGCCTATATTTTGCTTCACATTTTCATGGTGTTGACCAACGACCCTGTATAGTTTTTTCTTGACATTTTATTTGCACCATTTCTCATTCCAATTTAGGAAGATGTCCTATTAGGTGTGGCAAAATTTGTTACCAAGAAATTACTTTCTCTCGTCGATCTCAACAGGAAAAAAAACATTCTGGGACAATTCAAAGTCCAAGCAATTGCGTGTGGCTCCTCGCCTTGTTTTTATATTTCATTCGATATGAAAATGGCCAAACAAACAAAGAAATGGTGGTAAGAAATAAAAATTGAAGACTAACAAAAGAGATTTCATTAATCTTCAAGATGATAAGAACATAGATACAAGAAAAAAATATTACTCACCAACAGTTGCTTGGCAAAGTGTTGAATATTTCCTCTTGATGATCTTTGAAAAACAATATAAATTACACTATTCCTAAAATTTAAATTAGGCTATTACTACTACTAGATAGAATCCATTGTTGGATTGCTAGAATGGACACTTACAATGAATACATTACACATATTGATAGAAAAAAAAACTCACAAAAAACTTCATAAACAACTACTAATGACTACTCTAAACAAATTATGTTCCTACGATGCCAAATATCCTTTGAATAACTTTTATTAACCGTCATGTGAGTCTTGGAGTGCCACTTGTCGTCCTTCAAATCTTCCATGTACATTAAGATATTATTTTCAATCAAAAATTAGTCCTATGACACCCAGAATTCTTCAAATAGCTGTCATTCACATGTTATAGAGTGCCACTTGTTATCTTTAAAATCTTCTGTGGTTATTATGGACACATTATTTTGAACCAAGTACTGTAAAAATTGAGAGAGCATTTGAACATAAAGTAACATCCTCATATAGAATTCGACAAAGCTTTCGACAGAAAAATAATATATAGTGTAAACACAATCTCTTCAAGAAAGTGTTTCGTCCACATAAGCTCACACTAAATATGGACCATAGCTATAAACTCTGTTTTTACAATAAATCTTGCAACAACCATTTGCTCCTTTTTTTTCCAAGTGACTAGATTGCCACCTAGAAATGTACAATACCCCGTAGTAGATCTCTCGTCTCATGGTGCCCCTGCCCAATCTGAATCGGTATTTAGGACTCAAGGTACTAACCACACTGAGTACTAACGACAAAATAGATGTCTAAACGAATAATGCTGGGATTGTAACTTATCAACCAAGCGACGATACCTATTAGGACTAGAAAATAATTCCCTAATTTTCCGTTGACCAACGTTTAACTTGACATTAGGATTCACAAGTATCTCCACTTCTTTTGAGCCCAATAAACCTGTCTGTTTTTCAAAATATCCAACGTAGATGTCCTTTATGACTGATTAATTCCATCTTTAGATAGGGCTACCTCAATATCCAAGCAGTACTTAAGTTTGCCCAAGTCTTTAGTGTGCAACTAAATAAAGAAAGATCTTCAACTCATCAATGCCTTTCTCATCACTTCTAGTGGGAAATTATTGAGTAGAACACTTAAGATACTTATCCTGAGACCTACCATGTGAAGGAATGGGTTGAAAGGTATTTCTTTGTCACATCTATAAAAGCTTTCAAGAGGACCATTCCATGGCTAGGTTATAGAATGATCATAAGAAGAGGATCTCAGCTACAACTTGTATTGACTCAAGAAATGAATCAAGAACCAATACATTTTTTTCTGATTTATTTTTTTCTTTAAAAAAATGAAACACAAGGATAATTACTAGATGCAGTTTTACTAATAGAGGATAGGTACCCTTTCTAATGATGAGTTGAGATTCCAACCATGTGTGGATTCTACAATGTATCGCAAAAATTTATCAAAGTGAATATCCAACATTCTTTTTACTTTTGGATTATTGACATTGGTTGTCGTCTAATGTGCAACAGTGCAACAACGTCACTGGATGGTGTGATGTGTGACAGTGTTGTGGAATGGTGTGGTGCGCGACGGTGTTGCTGGATGATGTGGTGGCGAGATGGGTAAAGCTTGTAGCTCGCAATGGTGGTGTCGGGTCGCAATAATGGAATTAGGTCACAGTTTGGACTTTGCAGTGGTCGTTAGTGATATTATATAAGTTATTGACACCAGCGGTTGTCAAATCTAAAGGTGTGAGGTGATGCTCAAGGTTAGCCATTGGCGGGTATGGAGGTCTGACGATGAAGGCTATGGGTGATGGAGATCGCAATGGTTATGATGATCCCTAGATGTGGTTGCAATAGTGATGGTTGTCCTAACAATGGTGTAAACGAGTTAACTTCAGTAGTCATTGGATTGTATGGTGGACTTGTGGCTAGGGTTAACATATGGCGATTAGGGTTATAGTAGGTGATGCTCCATGTTTTGGTTCAACTCTATAATGGACAATGGAGACAAAAAAAGAAAATAAAAATACTGTAATTTGAGATCGTTTGCTCTGCGTAGGTGCAAGTGTCCGAGATAGACCAAAGTAGTAGAGTATGGGAAAATGGAATGCACCACAGTAGCCCGGAACCGATGGAGGTGGAGAATGCAAGAGCTCAAGCAGCCTTAAAAAGAGAGGTGGCAGTGGAGAGCAATCGAAGGTATAGAGATTAGAGAGGTTATAATATGTTGAGATAATGAGATAGGAGATAATGATGAGATATGCCTTGGCACCACATATATGATGCCTCAGCCCCACTTGTAGTACATGGGGAGGCGCATCATATGTAGGGGTATGACATGAGTTCCCAAATGTCAATAGTCTTCGTCAATGCCCCGCTCTCTCTATGATCGGTCAATGGAGTTGCCTTGTAGGCTACTCCATTGACAAACCCTTTAGTTTATCCTCCAAACTACATGCCTCATTTGATTCGAGCTAAGGTACCTAGGGCCCTACTCCCAGCCTAGAATGTTGTGAGATGTTGGAGGCTATGAGATGCCTCTTAAGAAAGTGTGGAGCAAAGCCACAAAGGCTGCTTGTTCAGAGGTGGCTTGTGGCTCACTAACGCGGTAACTTGGAGAAAAGGACCTTATAGGTGATGCGCGAACCATAAGGTGCCACATCGCTGAGAGATATTCAGATACCCACATTAAGGCCCCTTGAGCGTGTGCACTTATTACTCGAATGAGCGTGCATACTCATTGTCCTTGTGACTCTTTGAAGGATCCATCTACTGAAGTGTCTTATTTCGCATCTTGAGGAATACTCTCAGTATTGGGAAGAGGCATTACCCAATCCACTTAGCATGAACACGTTATGTCTAAGTTTAACAGTAGAGTAGCATTGTCCTCTTTAGTGAACTCAACCTTAATTTAGGAAGATCAACATCAATTTGGTTGCCTCATTCAGCAGAGTGTTGGCGTAGAGTAGGCAACCTTAGCAATACATACGCAAGCTGGCTAATGCCAATAGATTACAAAATCCTTGCCAATACTTGTCGGAGACATGATGGCAAGCTCATAGGCAATGCGGTGTAGAGCCATGGTGGCTCACTAGACAAAGCCAAGGCTACAAGCTCAAAAGGTTGACCCAGTGAAAGTGAGCAACTAAGGTAGCTCGGTATGAGCAGGTGCACTTCTTCATAACTTCGATAATGTACAGCCTGGTCGAAGTGATCGGGAATTGGCACGATGTGCACGAGCTGATAGGAGTTTGGCTCGAAATGAGCGAGCCATGTTTTTTCTTGTCAAGTAACCATGGGGTCGGTGGAATGGGTAAGATATGTTTCTATGGCTACAAGCTGGGATGGCTCGATATGAGCACAAGAAGGATTTGACAGGGCTTGTATCTTCTAACTTAAGGGGCATTAATGGAGAGATTCTTTATATAGCTCGTGAAAGAGCGTGGTTGAGGGACAAAATAATGTTGGCGGTAGTTCTCTTAAATATAAACAAGTTGTGAGGGAGATAGCTCAACGGTGACGACCTGCCCAGGTCTGCTTGTGTTAATCCGTACAACCATTCCCAACATTTAAGACTCACTTTCTGCTTCCTTGGTAGTTAAGTGCATTATTCGCCAAGTCCAAGTGGAGGGTAGTCTACGAGCCCCATATTAGGCTAGGCTTTTGCAACCCTACCAATTTGGAGTAGAATATTCCAAGATGCACTAATATTCTGGAGGTGAGCATTCTAAGAAGGTGCTCACAATGAGGCGAGGCAAGCTTTCAGGAGGAGGTGCTCACAAGAGTCACTTGGAGGCGAGCCCTTTGAGGAGGTGCTCATATAAGTCAAGCGAGGTGTCGCTTAAAGGGGAACCGAACCCTCTTGGAGGTGTTACAGCTCGAAGGAGGTGAGCCCTTTAAAGAGGTGTTTGTAGAGTCGACCAATGAGGTGAGCCTATGATGAGGATCACACGAGATCTAAACTTCAGCACACATATGTCAGACGGGGCCGAAGAAAGAATTGATTTATTTGACTTGCTTTAATTAGATAGTGTCAGACTTTATTTATGGAGTTTCTCTCTTTTTGTGGGATTCGATAATTCCCTCCTTCCTTTATGGTAAGACTTGATTGGTTTTTTATATTTACAAATTTTGTGTTTAGCTTATAAGAATGAGGTCTAATAATGTATTGAGTACGTTTTGAATGAATAAGAATTGAGTCTTTTGAATTTAGATTGTTAATTTATTTTCTGTTCTTTGGTTTCCAGTTCATTAATCACCGGCCGTTCGGCATCAAAACATAGAAAATTCAACGAGACAATCTAGCTGGGATTAAATGGGCCACTAGAGATGAAGATTGAGGTGTCGGCATCCTCATAATGGAGATCAATGTAGCAAATCAATTTGCAGAGCTTGGGTTTGCAGAGGACTTCGGTGACTGGCAATTTGAAATGACGTCTGGTGGCTGGCAATGGTGGACTTCAGTGATGATGACGGTGGTTTGCGATGTTTGTTGGTGATGGTGGCAAGCGACGCGGATTTCAGTGATAATAATGGTGGTTGGCAATGGCGGTTGACTTATTTCGGTAATAGGTTGCAACGAAAACCCTGGGCCTCCGGCTCAAGGAGGTTATATAGAACGCTAGAGCTATTTTGCAAAATCTAGAATTACAATGGCTAGTGGAGGCATAAATACCTTTGTGCTATCAAAATTCATAGATTAACTTAAACGATCAAAGACAATTACTCTATTTTAGGGCTACATGCAAGTTGGAGGCAAACTCAAGAAATGATACCCTTGGTAACAAAAACGTTCCAAGGAAACCCTTACACTTGGTAACAAAAACGGACAGGAAGGAAACTGTGGGCCTGCTGCTCAAGGAGGGAATATAGAACGCTAGCGCTATTTTGCAAAATCTAGAATCACAATGGCTAGTGGAGGCAGAAATACCTTTGCACTATTAAAATCCATAGGTCAACTTATACTATCGAAGGCAATTACTCTATTTTGGGCTACATGAAAGTTGGAGGCAAACTCAGTAAATGAAATTGCTAATTATTATAAAAGAAAACAATCCAATAACACAACCTGAGCAGATAACACAAAATGTTTTGAGTACATCAATGCGGATCACACAAAACTACACAAACAAAAATGAAATAGTTTTTATTTCAAAATACAAGAAAAATGTAAAGAAAGAATAATAGATTATCAGAAAGCTTAGCCTCTCAATTGGAGAGGTCCACTATATATAATAATTACAAATGTGTGTACATCAAAACCCTAATGGGTCCTTATAGCTAACGGGCCTATCTACAGATATTATATACATACATCTAATAATATCACTGACACTCCCCCTCAAACTAGAGCATAAATGTCAATCATGCCTAACTTGTTACAAATATAATGAACTCGTGGACCTACTAATGACTTGGTAAAGATAACTGCGAGTTGTTCTGTTGTATTTACATGACCCAAGGATATAATACCCTTCAAACACTTTTCACGGACAAAATGACAGTCAACTTCAATATACTTTGTCCTCTCATGAAATACTGGGTTATTAGCGATATGCATAACTGCCTGGTTATCACACCACAACCTTGTAAATTCCGTCATAGGCATGCCAATCTCTTCTAAGAGCTGTCGTGTCCACATAACCTCAGTAGTTGCCATTCCCATGGCTCGGTACTCAGTTTCAGCACTTGACCTTGCTACAACGTCCTGTTTCTTGCTTCTCCAAAAAATCATATTCCCTCCAAGAAATATAGAATATCCTGAGGTCGATCGTCTATCACTAGGAGATCCTGCCCAATCTGCATCCGAATATCCCTCCAGGTTGAGGTGTCCATGATTCTTGAAAACCAGTCATTTACCAGGATTAGTTTTCAAGTATTTCAATATACGAAGCACCGCCTACCAATGATTTGTTCTCGGAGACTCCATGAACTGACTCACCACACTTACCGTAAAGACAATGTCTAGACGTGTCATGGTGGTGAGATAATTTAATTTTTCCACTAGCCATCTATATCTGTCTGGATGAGAGAACAATTCACTATCATCGTCTTTGCCCAACTTTTGACCCGAATCCATAGGAGTCTCACTGCCTCTGCTTCCCTAAAACCCTGCCTCAGATAGGATGTCAAACACACATTTCCGTTGGGAGAGAAAGATACCATCTTTCTTCTGTGCCACTTCCATACCAAGAAAGTACTTTAGGGCCTCCAAATCTTTGGTTTGGAACTGGCTCTGTAGGAAGATCTTCAGGTTACTGATCCCAGCAGTGTCATCTCTTGTAATCACAATGTCATCAACATACACAACTAGCATAAGAAATCCATGTCCCGAGCGACTGTAAAAGATACTCGGATCTTTTCCACATTGATGTAAGCCAAACGTTTGAACCACCGAACTGAAGCGACCAAACCAAGCCCGTGGTGACTGTTTAAGGCCATAAAGGGAGCGTTTGAGGCGACAGACTTTCCCAGTCTCCCCCTGAACAACAAACCCTGAAGGTTGCTCCATGTAAACTTTCTCCTATAAATCTCCATGTAAGAAAGCATTCTTGACGTCGAGCTGATGCAAGAGCCACCCGCGGGTAGCAGCTAAAGAAATGAGCAAGCGTACAGACGTCATCTTAGTAATCCACGTCATAAGTCTGAGCATAACCCTTGGCCACCAAGTGAGCCATCAACCGGGCCAACGAACCATCAGGGTTGACCTTAATAGTGTATACCCACTTGCAGCTAATAGCGTGCTTATGGGGAGGAAGGGGAACGATCTCCCAAGTCTGATTATATTCTAAAGCTGCCATTTTTTCTGCCATAGCCCGGCGCCATCCAGAATCAATGATTGCCTCTTGTATTGTCCTGGGAGGAGACACGGAATCTAGGGTGAAAATCAAGCACTGAGTAGAAGTAGAAAGCCCCTTATAGGATTGCGCATAAAGAGGATTGTCATAACATTAGCGATAACTTTTACAATGAGCAATAGGAGCAGTACTTACAGCCTCAGGTGGGGATGAGCTTGGATCCGGTGACGGGATGACTGGCTCGGTAGTAGCCGCTGGAGTAGACTCACCATCTTGTAGAGGTCCTGGACTAGGAGCTGGAACCTGCACTTAAGTAATACGATATAACAAAAAATCAGCATCCACAGGGAATGGAGCAGGATTCGACTGGACAGAAGACGAATAGTAAAATTGTGACTCGACGAAGATAACGTCACATGACACTACAAATTGACCAAGATCAGGAGAATAACACCGATAGCCCTTCTGAGTTCGGAAATACCCAAGGAAGATACACTTCAAAGCTCGAGCATCTAATTTTGAAACAGAGGGTCTAATGTAACGAACATAACATACACAACCAAATACTCGAAGGGGAAGAGAAAAGAGACACCGATTAGGAAAAAGGACTAAGTGTGGAGTCTGGTCTTGAAGAACAGTTGACGGCATCCGATTGAAGAAGTAACATGCCGTAAGTACAGCTTCACTCTAGAATTGCTTCGGTACCTTCATATGGAACATAATGGCACGAGTCACCTCGAGAAGGTGACGGTTCTTTTCTGCAACACCATTATGTTGTGGTGTATCAGGGCAGAATGACTGATGAATGACACCGTACTGTGTAAGCAATGTTGACAGCTGATTTGAAAAGTATTCTCCACCATTGTCACTGCGTAGGCATCGAATGATAGTATTAAATTGATTATTCACTTCCGCATAGAATGATGTAAAGAGTGAACATAATTCAGACCGATACTTCATTAAATATAAAAAGGCAACTCTCGAATAATCATCCACAAAAGATACAAAATAACGAAAGCCCAATGTCGAAATCACAGGACACGGACCCCACACATCTGAATCAACAATCTCGAAAGTGGAACTAACTCTTTTATTTATTCTCGGGTAATATGGCACACGCAGGTGCTTTGCAAACTGACACGACTCACAATGAAAAGGGGAAACATACTTCAAATTATGACACAAAACTCTAAGAGTAGACACTGAGGGATGACCAAGACGACAATGAACATCAAAATTAGACGTAGATATGCTGGAGCAAGCTACAGGGCCAGCAACCTCATCCAAGATGTAGACTCCTCTATCCACGCAACCACTACCAATAGTTTTCCTCGTCGCAAGATCCTGAAACACACAATAATCTGGACAAAATGAGACCGAGCATTGCAAATTCTGAGTAATCTTGCTAACAGACATTAAATTGAAAGGTGAACTCGAGAGGTGCAGAACTGAAGTGAGAGGAAGCAAAGGTGTAAGGTTCACTGAACCACGACCCTTAATCATAACAAATGATCCATTAGCCACAGTAACTGAAGTGGAGTTACCAAATGACTGATAAAAAGATAAAATACCTGCAGTACCAGTCATGTGATTGGACGCACCAGAGTCAATGACCCAGGTGGGAAGAGAAGTGGCAGCGAATGCTGCAGGGTTACCTGTCTAACCAAATGTGGCTGTGGGATGTGATCGTGGATCAGTCAGTTGAAACTGAGTAAAGCGTGCATATTCCTCATCCGTCATCTCCATAACCTTCTTTTCTAGTTGGTGGACTATTATCGAGTCAGTGGCAGCATTAGCAACATAAGACGACCCAGATCCTGGTCCATCTTTTAACTTTCAACAGTTCCTTTGAATATGACCTGTAACTCCACAGTGGTGACACACTCTCGTATCACGCCCACCATCACAGCCATAACCACGACCACCATGTCTGCCTCCTCACCCACAACCGCCAATAGTAGTCATGAGAGCAGATTTATTAGATGTGTCAGAAGGAGCTCGGGTGGTGTTCTCACGAGTAACCCATAAAACGCGTCGAAACACGTCTGAGATTGTTGGATCTTCAGGACTGGCAAGGATTTGTGAGCGAGCGGAGGAGAGCTCAAGATCCAAGTCTGCAAGAAACCAAATAACACCAAGTTGCTCCCTTTGCTCCTGCATCTTCCTCACATCAGTGGTCAAGGGCATAAGAGTGGTAAACTCATC
>JAOTRH010011299.1:0-23142 GCA_034768845.1 Heliamphora exappendiculata
TTATGAGAGAGAGAGAGAGAGAGAGAGAGAGAGAGAGAGAGAGAGAGAGAGAGAGAGCCTGGTGGATTAATTTCCACCTCACATCACAAATTCACTCACACCTCAGTTTCACCTCCTTGTATTAATGTGAATCACAGGCCAGCAACGCTCTTCCCTAACTTTATCACCTTCACTTTTCATGACACCCATAAATTAAACGCCGAAGGTTGGAGGTTTGAACATTCAAAAATGAGATAATACGTTTGATCTAGATCCTGCCTTGCATCTATATAGGTTTCTAAATTGTGATATCGGAAAATTTAGGATATTGATTGTACGGTCATGTATGGAATATTGAACAACATTAATCAACAGTTGTTAAAGTTGCAAATATTTTTCAAAGTTGCAAACATATATCTTAAAACAGTAGAATTATTTGTTTTTGTTTTTCTTTAAATTTAAAATCAAAAGTTATAAGCAAAAAAGTTATAAGCGTCCTTATTTAATTTTTTTTTGACTTTTTACTAAAATACAAACTAAGATGTAAGAACAAACACCCAATTGGTATAGTATCAAAAATTTAAATTTTTATTATGTAACGATACAATATGACTGATATTTAAAACTTTAATGCATCTAGTATATCAAGCATCTCTAATGCTAAAAATGATTTTTTCTCAACGGAGCCCACAAATGAGCTCAAGTACGTACGTGCCAGTCTATATCCATGGAGTTCTTAACCATGTGATTTGAATAAAAAATGCTCTGGTAATTTATGATAAGGGCTTTAACTAGGTTTTTTATGAAGATATAGACGATTAAGGCGGTGAGTTACTCTAGAGCGCATGACCAATAAGCTAATAGACTGTCCGAAAGAAAGCTGGCCTAATGATAAAGAATGGTAAAAGACAGACAAAGTAAAGAAAAAATAGTGCTTATAAAAATTGTCCATAAAATTATTTACAATTTAAGATGAATGGTTGATCAGAAAAAAACTATTTATGTAAAAAAAAAATCTTAGCTATTCATTTAGGATTATGACAAGTTTTATGAATAAATTTTATAGGTATATAGTATTGCAGAATTTGAATATATTCTCGCCATAAAATTTCCAAATCTATCCACTGTGCATCCAAATATATAATTGGAATTAAGTGCTTGTTTGGCAACCAGCTTTAAGTTCAGATTTTTTATTTAAAATCACTTTAAGTTAAAAAAGTAAAATGTTCGTTTGATTAGAATATAAGTGGTTTTTAAGCCAAAAACTTAAAGTTACTTTAAGCTAAAAGATAAAAAGCTCTGCTTAAAATTATTATAATTTTTAAAAATTTATTTTTAGATAATTTTATATTCAATATAGATTTTGTCTGATAAATTTTCGCGAGTATATTTTAAAAATATAATTTTTATAAAAAAATAAATATATATAATAAAAGTTACGATATTTTTAAAAAAAATATTAAAAAATTATGTAAAAAGCAAAAAAATTAAAAATCTTTAAATTAAAAAATAATTTTTTTAATTTTTTAAGTATTTAAATAAAAAAAAAAAAAATTTAAACCGACTTTAAACCAGTAAGATAGTAATTGCCAAAGGAGGGCTAAATATATTATAAATTTCGAAAAGTTATACACCGCGGTGATCATATTTAATAAAAACTATGTATGAAAACTATTTGATGTGATGTTTTGCACTTACAGCTTTAACCGTAAATACCACTTGAGACAAAAAAAAAAAAAATGTAATTGGTTAGTGTTGTAGAATTCAATCAGATATTGATCAGAATGAAATAGTTGATCGTTTAATATTATGTAGGGACTATTTACATAATAACATTTTAGATAAATTACATTAATTTTTTTTGAAATTTTTAACAAAAATATAAACACTCAATCTACTTTCTGAAATTACATTATTTCCCATATCAGTGTTGGTGCTCTAATACAGTTAATAGCAAGTGTAAATTTACCAATTTAATCTTAACACATGGTCCTTTCTATCATCTTCTTTAGATAAAATCCTCTCTCTCTCTCTCCACCACACATGAAAGAGACCTAGAGCAAGGGTTTTAGCCACCACCAACGATGGTAGCTAATCGCCGTGGCAAGAAATTGAAGGTCGCTGAGGAAGAAGATTTCAATCACATTAATGACGAGCTTGCTATCTTTATCGAGAAGTTGTAGGAGGTCCAAGATGAACTCGACGAGGTCACTGTTGGTATTGCCAGACGGTGGCATGAATATCCTAAAAACTAAGCTATGTTGTAGACGTGCTATCTTTCTTTGGCTCTACCCAGAAAAGTAACACCCAAATCCAAGCAGTATTAAGAACAAAATCAATGGCAACGAGATCATCACCACCATACCCTGTTGGGAGAAATACAACGCCACAAGATACATGCTCGGTGATCTAGAAAATACATATTTATTAACTTTCAAAAATTACAATAAACAGAATTTACAAAAATAAAATTGCAGAAAATAATATGAATAGAATATGCAAACTGAGTCATGCAAACGCAGTTTTCTTAAGAATGATTCACCGCCTACCGAGGGTGTTGTAGGTTTTCCACCGGTGTTACTCTCCCAAGATAAAACAGTTGACTCGAACGTTGGAACACCACCAAAGATCGGCTACAAACGTACATCATCTGTCTGTCTCTCTCTCACAGAAATTGCAATCTACCTGTATACTTTTCTCTCTTACCTCTGTGCCTTGCTCTCTCTTCCCCTTTTCAGGAAAGGCTGGCTTATAAAGAATTTCTATCAGGGAGGTTATACCAGAATTTAATATCCAATTGAATGACCAATTGAATTAGCAATTGAATTATGGTATTAAATCCAATTGAATTCTAGAATTCAATGGCCATTTGAATTCAGAATTGCAATTGAATTCAGCCAGAAATGCCAATTGAATTCAGCCAAATGAATTCAGGAATTCTAACATACCCATCTCGCTTTCTTAGTTTCCTCTTATTAGAAATTCTCTACTTTTCTCGAAAACAGAACAACTTCTCAGTAAATAATACTTCTCTTTTATATATCTCAATCTCCCAATCCAGCTCTGAATTTGCCTCACAATCCTTTCTCCCATCTCCAAGTCCTCTAAATTCCAATCCCAACCTTTCAATCTAATCAAATTTGCAAATTCTCCATTTGTCTTCAATTCTCTTATTGATTCACCCTATTTAGTGACCACATTATTTTAATTTGGAGAGAGCAGCCCTCATTGGCATCGATGTCATCTTCTCCAACCGATTTTAGAAATATATTCAATTATTTCTTTTCATATAACATGGCCAAGAAGTGAAAAGTCTGCCCTTCTGACCCCGAATCATCCAACGCAAATACCAAACCCCAAACTTAACCACAAGATCTTCTCTAAATTGAAGAACAACCAAAACAAGAACAAATTGAAGAGCACTAGTAGCTACAAAACCAGATCAATAAAGAACGAGAAAGCCCTGAGTATTAAGAAGTAGTAGAGAACATAGAGGAGGAGGAGGAGGAGGAGGAGGAAGATGATGACGAGAATGGAGAATCAAAGGCACAAGAGGACAAAGAGATGAAGGATTCGAAGGATCTCGCATCGATTGAACAAGTTTCGTCAGAACTGAATGGCGGTGGGAACGGAGGGGAAGAGAAAGTGATGAGCAGCAAATGATTCATTTTTAAAAATCTATTCAATAATTGAAGTGAGATTATTTATTCAATTATTTCTTTTTATTTCAAATGGTTTTGAATTTTAGGCGGTTGGAGGAGTAATTAACCCTTATTGCGAAAGAGAGGGAGGAAGAGAGTGAGAAGAGAGAAGAAGAGAGTGAGAAAGAGAGGACCTAGTTCTAGTATTCTTCTTGAGTGTGGAAGGAAAATTTGATAATTTATTAATTATTAATACTAATATCATTTTATCGGTAACGGTTCTTTAATGAAAATAAAACGGATGTGAGGTATATGTATATTGTCAGATAAAGTATGAGAGATTAGTGTAATTTTAAAAAGCAAATAAGATATTTCTATTTTAGTCAAAAACCTTAAGAAAGGCCAATGTAATCTACTCTAATATTTTTTTTTATCAAAAAGAGACATTAGGCCTTAATATATTTCTGACTAACAATAAATTACAAAAAAGTACATTGATAAAAATAAAATAGCTCCAAAAAAGAGTAAAGAATTCTCATAAAAGAATGAGTAACAACATTTACACAAAAAAGATATCGCAAGATAAACACAAACTTCTACGAGAAGAGGACCTAACATTTCATAAAATAGATAAGATGAAGAAAAAACTATTTTACATGCTACTGCTCTACAACTTTCATCAAGAAAATCATTCCCTTCACATCTATTTTACAAACTTGACATTTCTTGATCGAAGATGGTCGTTGAGTATGATAAAACGTGATAAATGGCATCAGATTATGATCTGCGAATAAGTTTTAATTTTTTTTTTGATAACTCGGTGTCCAGGTCTGCTTGCGCGCACCTTGACTAATCTCAGGACTCTGAAGTTAACAGCGAAGTAAACCTCTAGTGGCTCTGAGGGGATTTGAACTAGTGACTATTGAAAAATAAACTCAAGACCTGACCAGTTGACCTACTTTTAGGATTAATAAGTTTCAAATTAAATCTAAAAAGATGGTGGCGAAGAAACGTTTCTACTTTTTCATCAAGGGCACTAAGATTCGTTGTCGATAAATGGATGCTTGTTGGATCAAAATAACTTCGTTGTCAATAGACGGTAGTCACTCGGTCACTAAAACAAAATAAAATAAAAAAGAAAAAAAAGTACAAAAAAAGACAAAAAAAACTACCAGGAACAAAAATTGAAACTAAAGGAAAAATAAGAAAGAATGAAGAAGATAAAAACACTGGATAAAAAAATAAAAAAAGAGAAAGGGAGAAAAAAGAAAGAAAAATAGATGATCCAATGCGAGGGCAACACCGCCGTCTCTTCCTTAAAGAAAACTTAAAAAAAATCTTAATAGTTGTATTTTGAGAGAGAGAGAGAGAGAGAGATGGGTAGGTCACAACTATGTACATAATAACTTAAGCATTTATATGAGAGAGAGAGAGAGTCACGATTACGAGTCACAATTATCTACCTAATAATTTAAGCTTTTATATTAGATACAAAGTTTTTTTATATGGTAATCGAGTGGGATTCATTTTATTCTCTTTTTTTTCTTATAAAAAAAGAAATTAAAACTCACACACCTCCCCCATGTGAGTTAAAGAGTTTGCATGATAATGGAACAAAAAAAAAATATTATACGTCACATTCTTCAAAAACAACTACATGGTAATGATATTGTTAGAAAATTCAATCTCACATCAATAGAAAAGTCGAGAGTTAACTGAATATAAAAATAATTAATCACCAATTAATCTAAAATCTTAAATTGTTATAGAGATGAATAATTTTATTATTTATATTTTTATTACGTTCTCTCATGTGTGGCCTGACTCTCTTCATCATAAGTTGGCTAAACACGTACAAATATTTTTTATTAATCTAATAGATCGTGAGTCTTAAACATGAGATTTATTGTTCACTCTCATACTATATTAAATTCTTAATTATCAACTCATCAAAAAATTTGAGATGCTAGATATAAAATTTTATTATTTATATTCTCAACACTCATTAGTGATCCTCCAAATACTACTCCTAACCTACCTATTTGAATTGTTAACTAGAACACATTAAGTATATTTTTGGATGCAAGACGTTTTTTTTTATTTTAACATTTAACTAGTTTAGAGTTTAATTAGGCCTCGTTTGGCAATTGGCTTTAAGTTAGCTTAGAGTCGGGTATTTTGTCTTTTTTTTTTTCTTCTTAAAGTCAGCTTAAGGTACTTATCAAAATCTATTAAATAAGATCTATATTAAATATAAAATTATCTAAAAATAAAATTTAAAAAATTATAATAATTTTAAACAATTTTTTTTTCTTTTTGACTTAAAACTACTTTAAACTTTTGACTTCAAATCATCTCGTATTTCTCCCAAACAAACTTTTAACTTTTTAGGCTTAAAGTAATTTTAAGCAAAAAAAAATAAATTGACTTAAAACCAAATTGTAGACCTTAATGGCATCCTTATCAAAAGTCAAATCTAAAACTAGTAAAAGAGTTTGAAGTCAAATTAAAAGCTAATCTAAACAAGCTCTTTGCAATTGTTCAAATCATCTCTTGGAGCACTCCAATAGTTTGACATTGTTTGAAACTCCAACAAATTACTATGCACTTAACTCTATTAATTTTGTTTCTTCTCATTTTGGCTACTTATAGATTTGCAGTGTTAATGAATTTTCAAATTGCACTGACTTCTTATACTTTATTTTTTCAAAATAATAAAGAACAATTCGGTGAGGTGTCCTGTTTATTTTTTACTTTTAATAAGATTCTATTTTTAAAATTTACTAGTATTCTGGATAGTTTTAATCCTAATTAATTATGTGAAACACTATATATACACACACATTTTCTATTGTTAAAGCTTTTTTTCTTTTCTTAATTACAATAATTTTGTTATGTGATTACAATATTGCCTTTTTTTTTTGTGCTTTAGCTATTTATTTGGGAGGGTAGTTTGGAGTTGCTTTTATAATCTAAATTGAATTGGATCCCCCTAAATTCCAAAAATTTCACGTTACAGCAGTTTCACATAATTAGCATATAGTGTTTGTTGAACTTAATAATTACAAACTTGTGAATAAACTATTTTCTTTCTTATGTACAATATTCATAGAGAAAATATTTACATCTATTGATATAAAAGAAGGTAGATACAAATAATATTATATACAAATATTTGAATGTTTAAATATAAATCCTATTATCTCAATAACCCCCCTCAAAATGTAGAATCAATTGGTTGGATTTGCAGCTTGTCTCGTAAATGTTGAAAATATGTGGAAGGTAAGACTTTTGTGAGAATGTCAGTAATTTGATCTTTACAAGAAATGAATTAAACTTGAAACTCCTTTCGACTAACTTTGTCACAAACAAAATGAAAGTCGATCTCAACATGCTTAGTGCGAGCATGAAAAATAGGATTCGCGGACAAATAAGTAGTACCAAAATTGTCACACCACAGAACGGGGGATTGAGAGAGAGAGAGAGAGAGAGAGATACTAAGTTCAGATAACAAGGACTGTAGCTAGGAGAGTTCAGCAGTAGCATCAACTAATGCTTTGTATTCTGACTCCGTGGATGATCGCGCAACAGTACGTTGTTTTCTTGATGACCAAGAAATTAAATTTGGATTCAAATAAATTGCATAACTGCCAGTGAATTTGCGATCATATAGACAACTTGCCCATTCGGCATCGGAGAAAGCTTGCAGTTGTGACGAGGTAGATTTTTGAAGCAGAAGACCATAGTTAGAAGTCTGTTGGAGATAGCAAAGAATGCATTTCACAAGTTGCCAATGTGCATCCGTGGGAGAATACATATATTGACAGATCCTGTTGACCGCAAATGCAATGTCAGGTCGTGTGATGGAGAGATATTGGAGGGAACCAATAATTTGCCGATAAAGAGCGGGATCTTTAAAGGGAGAGCCGTCGGTAGCAGTCAGCTTCATCGTAGTAGAGAGAGATGTTGCAACAGGCTTGGAATGGTTCATTCCAGATTTTTGAAGGATATCTAGAATGTATTTGCATTGGGACAGAAAAAGACCATTGGATTTAGAATGAACCTCGACCCCTAAGAAATAATGAAGGTTGTCAAGATCTTTAATTGCAAACTCGGCACCAAAAGAAGAGAGTATGCATTGGATATGGGACGATGAAGTGCCAGCAATGATAATATCATCAACGCAAATCAAGATATATATACTAATGTCGTCGTGATAATAAATAAATAAAGATGAGTCAGATCTGGAGGCGTGAAAGTGTAGAGTTTGAAGAAAGGTGATGAAACGAGAGAACCAGGTGCGAGGTGCTTGTTTAAGACTATAAAGAGACTTGTGAAGTTTGCACACATAGTCAGGATGATCCAAGTCAACAAAATCGGGCGGCTAAAGCATGTACACTTCTTCATTTAAGATTCCATGAAGAAAAGCATTATGAACATCCTATTGGCGAATAGACCAACCTCGAGAGGCAGCAACAGAAAGAACAGTCCGAATTGTAGTAGGTTTAACAACGGGACTGAATGTTTCAAAATAGTCGAGACCTTCTTGTTAATGAAAACCTTTTGCAACCAGACGAGCTTTGTAACATTCAATGGTCCCATCTGCACGACGTTTGATTCGATAAACCCATTAACACCTAACAAGATTCAACTGAGAAGGAAGGGATTGAAGGCTCAAAGTGTCATTACGAATTAAGGCATTAATTTCAGCATATAGGGCTTGGCCCTAGAAGGGATTTTTGTTTGCAAGTGTAAAGTAAGTTGGTTCAGTAGGAGAAATAGAGGACGGATCAGATGTCGAGGTTGAATATGGATGGGTGAGCAAAGCATGTGGAGATTTGGACATATGGCGAAGAACCATTGGGTGTGTTCGGTTAGAAGGAATAGGAGGATTAAGTGGGGGGTTGATTTTTAAATTAATAAAGTGTTCAAGACCTCGAGAATTATAAATGGTGGGAGAAGTAGCCGAAAGTGTAGAAGATATGGGAGAGTGAGTTAAAGTTTGAGTTAGAGGAGTAGGGACTAAATTTGAATTATTGGAAGATAAGGGAGAGTGTTGTAAATTGGGGATGGAATTTAAAATAGGGAAAGAGGAAACTGGAGGTGAGTGGGACGCCAAAACATGGGATGGATTAGGATCTGTTTGGGATGAGGAAAAGTGGAATTAGGAATTGGAAAATGGGATGAGGGGTTCGGAGATGACAGTGGGTGTGCGATGGGTGGTGTAGGGCCCAGAAGCGGCGAGGTGGGTCAAGGAGGACGTGGAGGTCGCCGATTGCGGCGGGTGGGTACCAAAATGGAAGGAGAAGCAAACAGAAGGGGCAACGGGAGTGGATTTGTTGCCGCAAGAGGGTGAGATGGAGATGTGGGCTGCCAATTTTCCTGGAGAGGGAGACTGGTGTGAATTTAATGGGGCAACGAGGATAGGGTTAAGAGCGAGATAAGTGGAGAAGAAGATGATGATGATGGACGAACCAATTGGGTTAGATGGCGCGGCTGAAGGGAATAAACTAGAGATAAGGAAACTATGGACAGAATTGTAGGGAGTTGAGTGGAGGGATCAGGTGAAGAAGATGAGGTTGGTGGCTAAAATTGTATAAAGGTGTAGGAGAATGATATGGCGCAGGGGTGTAAGAGAGATTAGGAGACAAGCCTATTCTTGTGGGTTGCAAATTTGAAGTGAGGATAACTGAAAATTGTGAGGTTGGTGGAAGAGGATTAGAGATGATTGATAAGAGAAGATTGTGAGATAAGCTTTCCGAATTGGGTGGCCGAGTTTGGGGGATAGTTGTCGAAGTGGTTGGATGGGATAGCAACGGTGGATTCGGGTGTGGAGAAGATGATGAAATGGTGGGTTGTGGAGGATGAATATGGAGAGGAAACGTGGCAAAGGGGGAAGACGAATTAGATGAGTGAGGTGTTGAACCGATAACATTAGGATTGGAAAAGGGAAATTGATTTTCATCAAACCGAACGTGGCGTACTATGTGTAGACACCCCAATTTGACCCCGTCCAATTTTAGGCGAATTCGATGATAAAAATAGATGAAATAGTGCCTCGATACAATTTTTAGGAAGTGATCTAAGCCCGGTATTTGAACCCGAAACCTTCAAACCAATGAAATTTTGACGAACCATCGAAACTTACTGCCCAAGTAAGGCGACCGCCATGGAACTTTGTGAAAACCCTAGCCAAAATTAGCGACCGCCACCTACCATCATGGCAACCGCCAACTCCCATTGTGGCGACTGCCAACTCCAAATGACCTGCCGTGTCCCAAAACGTGGCAATACCTCATTGGTTGAAGAATTCTATAAATACCGTACCCCAGCGTACGTTTTCAGTAAGAATTTTAAGTGAGAGAGACTCTGCTGATATACCGAGCGATCTCAAGCCCCGACGCCGAAACCTTGCCGAACCTCCGACCGACGTCGAAGCCTCGCTTGGATCACCACCCGAGAATTGGATCATTGAAGCAGACTCCCAACTTGAGGATTCCCCGGCAATCTAGGTATCCTGCTTAGATCCTCGATCTTTTTAAACTCCATTCTCTCTCTTTTGGAGTGATCGGGTTAAATTTAATATTAATTTTGTCTTTTTCTTTTATTTACATAGTCAATCCTATCCGCTTCATGTAATTCGGTCATTTTATTTAATTGTTTAGTTATTAATCTCTTCACATTCACACTAAGTACATTATCTTTCTCTTTAATTAATTTATCAAATTAGTACTAATATGATTTAACGATACGACTAAATAATGTCGTTATTATTATGATATAAACAATTACATAAAAATGGTTATAATTGTCAATATTACACTAATTTAATTCTAGCATTTTATTTTTACGTTTTTTTTCTTTTTATACTAATTTAATATTCTAGTATTATTTACTTTCCTTTTCTTTTAATTAGTCTAATTTCTTTTTATTAGTATTTCATTTTATTTCATTTCTCGCTCCATTGTAATTCTTAACTTTCATTTAATAGCAACATAATTTTCTTCATTAGCATTTATCTTCATTTTCGTTTATTTTCTAGTAATGTTAATTTAATGCTCAACTTTATTTTCTTCTTAGTTTAATATTTCTTTTCTAGTTTTTTTATTATTCTCTATTACTTCTCCTTTTTCTTTCAATAGTAGTGTAATTTTTTTTTCTAACATCTTATTTTATTTTATTGTTGCTTTATTTTTCTTGTAATGTAGTACTCTATTTTTCTTTACTATTATTTTTAATTTTCTTGTAAAGTTTCATTTAATATTTTCTTTTTTTAAATCTTAGTCTTAATTTTCTATAAAACTGCATTTTCTTTCATTTAAGGTTTTATTTTCTTTTTATAATATTTTATCTCATCATATATTTCTTTTTTTTTATTAAACTCAAAAATCATAAAAAGTCATTTAAACTAGTTATTATTTTTAAAGGTAATTTCTCTTTTTCATATAACTCTTATTTTCTTTATTAGTAAGTTTTCTTTTAATATAGTTTTTTATGCATATTTACTTTTAGTATTAAATGCTTATCTAACGTATGTTTATACATGTTTTGATTATTTTTTTTAAATACATGTTTACAATAGTTTAGCCTATTTTTGTAGCAAATTCATATTTAGGTAATTTTAGCATCTTTTGGTATATTTTGTTCTTTTAGGCAAATCACGATGGTTAGCTTATTTTTATGAATATTGCATGTGGGAATATTCTATGTATCATTTAGTTAGAAATTGCATGCCTTAGGATTTAAGATTTTATACTTTTTTATTTGTTTTGATTTGGAGTATTATGTACATATATTATGTATTTTCTATACTTGATTTTGGATATTCTCTTTGTCTCCATTTTCTTTTGTTGCATGCATTTGAAAAATTCTATTAATGAACCAATGATGATTAGTAGAGGCCAACCTTATGGTTGGGCGAACGAGGTGCTTAACACTTTTTTCGATTCGTACCTTAGCCCCCGAACTCTATTTCTCTACTTAACATTTTAAAGATCAGTAGCTATTTTTATTTTTTTTAATTTTTCTCAAAAACTAAGTGGCGACTCTATTTTCGATAAAAGGGAATTTTGAAAAAATTTAGTTTTCAAGTTGTTAAAATATTTTCTAAAACATCTTTTGAATTTTCTTATTTTTTGACCCCTAAATTCCAACGCCACAGTATTTTCTGGCGACTCCACTGTGGACTGATTTCCAAAATCAAATAAGAAGGCTGGACTTAAAAATATTATTGATTTTTAATAAAATTTCTCACTTGCATTTTTGCATGCATATGCATTGTTCTTCAACCCCCCTGTCTGGTCGACCCAATGCCCTGAACATTAATTCGTTTCGGGGATTGTTGAGAAGACGGGCAATCCTTGCTGATTGTACGCTATCATAGGTGCAGTAAAAGAGTTCGGACGTACTGTTTGACCATGTCCTGTACCACTCCAGGCATGGGAGGTATATACCCGGCTCTATTTAGAAGGTATCCTATTCGATTGACCAAAACTGGCATTTTGCATATAGTGAACTTAGAACCCTCCAATTAGGTGCTGCTAACCCTAATAGGATTATGTGCTTTTCTTTATTGTATGTTTTGGTTGTATATTGTTAGGATTGTTTGTTCGAACCAGGCTAGTTCTTTTCCGGGTTTTGGCTCGAATTTCCTGTTATTCCTTGAATAGATTAGTTTTTCGCCTTCGGGTTCTTACCTGGATTTCATCCTTCACCCTGATTAGTTTCTCACACCGTAGTTCTCTTCCCGGAGTCGTGCCCATGTTTCGTTCTAACACCTCTCTCTCTCCTCTGGGTTCTTCTCGAATTGTCAGTTCTTTCCTATTGTTGTATCAGGCTTCTTTCCGGGGTCATGCCTGTGTTTCGTTTTTGGACCTTTAAGATAGTTTCTCTCTTTTTTGGGTTCTTCTTAGGTTGCTAACTCTATATCCCGTTTCATAGTCTAGGCTTGCTTTCTTTAAACCTCTTTCTTTCGACTTATAAGAGAAAAATTTCACTTTTCTACCGTTATGCCGCTGGTTTTTTCTTAGAATCATAGGTCGAACCAATCTCTTGAGGGTTAGAATAATCTTCTCGCTGGAACACCATCCGTCTAGATAAGGCCTTTCCTCTAGAACTTAGTTAATTCATTCCCTTTGGTTCTTATCCCGAATTTTCAGATGTTCAGTTGTTATGCTGCTGGCATGAACCCAACAAGGGCATTATTTCAGTTTCAGCTGTTTTGGGGTATCTGGGAGATTTGCTGTCTGTTGTCTAAACTCTTTCGAAAACTGTCTAAAATAGGTTATTCTGCTTACGGGATCTAGGTTTTTCTGTGGGTTACCATTGATCCAGGGAGAGTACAATCGACACGAGTTTGGATAAGATCATAATCGGGTAGGCTTCGCAGAGTTTTTGAATCAACAGATATGGCAGAGAACGAAGTTAATTTGACAGCCCTGATGTGGGCTATTACTGAGATACAGCGGGCTGTAGAGCAGCAGACCCAAGCTCAAACTCAATGTCAGGCGCAAATACAAGCAATTCAGGCCCGTATGCTCGGTGTGAATGGGCAGCCAGGCAATACGAACGAGAATGGAAAAGAATTTTGGGATGACAACCAGGGATCGGAGATACCACAAGTTATGGTACCACCGCGGGTTCCCCTCCCAATTGTAGTAGAAGAGAAAAATACTGCCCAGTCTAGGGAATCTGCGCTGGCAGAAAAGATTGACTGGATGAAAAAGGTGTTGAGGAAAGCCAAAGGGGTTGAGGAATATATGCTTGACATAGGGGGACTCTGCTTGTTCTCAGATGCCAAATTACAAGAAAAGTTCAAGATGCCGGACATGGAAAAATTTGACAAAATCGAAGATCCCATAATTTATCTCCGAATGTATGTTGGTACCCTGCCACCAATGGGGATTGATGACCAGCTGAAGGCTCAGCTCTTTCACCCATCTTTGTCTAGGATAGCCCAGAAAAGGTTCCTCTCCCTTGATGTAGCTAAAAACAGAACGTGGGAAGACATTGCAATGGTTTTCATCAGCCAGTATAGTTACAATGTCCAACTGCACATTACAACTCGAGAGATTGAGACAATCCGGCAAGAGAATCAGGAATCTTTCGTTGACTTTCTAACCCGTTGGAGGGGTAAAGCTGCAAAAATAACGAACCAGTCCTCCGAGAAAGAGCAAGTCAGGATCGTAGTGAAGAATCTTCAGCCTCCCCAGAAACGCTATCTGATCACACAGCCTCTTTCCACATTTGAGCAATTATTTGACGCTGGGGTTCAAATGGAGGATGCAATCCGGTCTGGGGACATTGAAAAAGTCGAGTCGAGCCAGAAACGACCAAGAAGGACCTTCCCCACAACCAACCAAAATCCATCCGCTGCTCGCTTGGGTGTGGTGAACCTTTTAAATCCTTCTTCTTCTACCCATCCAGCAAACAACCTTCAGCAGTCAGACAATGGCCAACAGCAACAAAAGCCGAGGAGGGTCTTCACCCCCCTCAATATTTTTTTATCCACCGCCCTGAATCGACTCGTCAAGAAAGAGCTCATCAAGCCATTGGACCCTATGCCTGGTCCTGATCCACTTCTTCCGAGGTACAATGCCTCCCAATATTGAGCCTTTCACCAAGGCCACGGGCATTTAACTGACAAGTGTATGAGGCTCCGCCATGAGATCCAGAATCTCATTGACAACAAAGTGATCCCTCCTCCATTAGCAACCCCAAAGCAGAACATTACTACTAACCCATTACCAAATCATGCTAGGCAGGCTGGGGTGAATTGCATGTCTTTAGGAGAATCAGAGGACCCGAGTCAGCACATCTGCTCAGCACATCTACCCTGCCCTCATGTTTCAATAATTGGAAACCAAACAGTATGCTCATTCATAATGATTAGAGGCAGTCGTGATAGGATGAAAGAATGGAATGATGAGCCTGGGAATGGTATCGACCGATGATCCAAACCTACCAATAAGAGGAGGAGCGCAATGAAGAGGATGACTGGCCATTGGATTACCCGACTCGACCTTATGGGTTTGGCCATGTACTTAATGGAATCACCATTTTTGAACTTTTTGAGGAGGAAGTACACGTTGATGACATGCAATCTTATTGGCTGGTCAGGGTTGTGTTGAAATCAGATAGGACCAAATAGACTAATTTTTGGGCCGCTCAGGAGCAACAACTGAACTTCATCGGCGGAGATAGCTGGGAGGAGGTCGACAATATATGGGCTATCGAAGATGACGAGAAAAGAAGGAAAAGGGCAACTATTAGTGACTTAAATGATTTTTGGGCGTTCGAAAGCCTTCTACACGTAAACGAAGTAAGACAGACTGATAATGTGACACCAGGGTTATGGGACCCCGAAGACGGCGTGGAACACCTAAATAGAAGTGGATGACATTTTAAGCAAGCTCAGCTAGAGAGGGAACAGCCAAGTAAAAAAAGAAAAAAGACAGAGCAAGAGGAGGAGGAGGATACTGTACTGAGACAACTGAAAAAGACACAGGTTAACATCAGTATCTGGGGCTTATTGATGGCGTCGCATAAGCACAGGCAAGCTATTTTGAAAGTTTTGAACAAGACCAGTGTCCCAATAGATGCAACCCTCGAGCAGCTTGTTGGGCTTATCTTGCCAGCCGCTGAATAGAAAGTCATTTCCTTTTCTGATAAGGATTTACCCGCTAAAAAAAAAGTCACAACAAGCCGCTTCATATCACCGTCAAGTGCCTAGAAAAAATGGGTCCCGGTGACCCTCATTGATAATGGGTCCACTTTGAATGTTTGCCCATTGAGAACGGCTGTCTGTTTAGGGATGAGGCTAGACCAGTTCACTCCCTGCAATTATGGAGTGCGAGCCTATGACAACACAAGAAGGGATGTACTAGGACTGGTGTAGTTTTCCATTTCAGTGGGCCCACTAGAGACGTCAGTTGAGTTTCACGTGTTAGATGTACCGGCTTCCTTCAATCTGCTGCTGGGAAGGCCGTGGCTACATGACCCGAATGTTCAGGAAGTGTCGTCCACCCTTCACCAGAAATTGAAATTGATAAAAGATGGGACAGTTCTGACCATTCATGGAGAGGACAGTATTCACCCCCCGAAACGAGGGGAGGGCATAACTCTACTAGAAGTTCAGCATAGTAAATACGATGTGTTGCTCAGTAGTTTTCAGTTTGATGAAGTATAGGCCGTTCAGACGCTGATGAATGAGGAAGAAAGGTATGTTAACCCACGAGCTTTAACAATGATGAGAAAAAATGTCCTTCTTCCCCGGTATGAGATTAGGGCGTAAGCAGTAGGGAATCCCAGAACCCATTAAGGTATTGCCAACTTCGCACTGTTTTGGTCTTGGGTATGAGCCAACGAAAGAAAATTTGAAAGAGCCTAGAAGGGGGAGAAAGACTAATTATTCCGGGACACTCAATGGATACTTCGTCAAAGAAGAGAAAGATTTCTCGTATTATGGTTTTTTGGAGCCATGGATCGATGAAGAAATCAATCAAAAGCTGCCTAGGTTGGAGATCTTCTGTAGCCACCAATTGTCTAACACAGAGGAGGAAGAAACAGTAGAAGGAGAGAAAGAAAAAAAGAAGGTTCAAGAAGAGGACTGGGCCGACAAGTTTGATGGAGCTGACCTGGACGTGCTGTTCAATGAAAATATCGTTCAGTTGCATATAGCTGAATCGGATTGTTTCATGATGAGTTTCAGCGCACCAGTTGACTGCACCACACTCATCGTCGGCGCGACCACAAAGGAAGTAAAGAATTGGTCCATCGATTCTTCTGGTGTGCAAGTTATCTATCCTGAGTCCAAGTTTGAGTTGAAGTCTGTAATTGAGGGCATGTCCGTTAGTGCTCCTCTCCCTGATTTTACCATTGAGTTTGTAATTTCCACTGTTCTTAATGAAATGAACATGATTTCTAGTTACTTTGCTTTGTTCGATTTATTTTATACGCTTTCTGACAATTTTAAATTTAGCGGGGATATCCCCAAAGAAATAAAGCTTTTAATAAAAAGAGAAAAAGAAATGCGTGCCCAACCAATAATTAAAGAAACTTTATCAATAAATTTGGGTGATGAAACTAATTCGCAAAATGTTCAAATTGGTTCTTCTTTATTCTTAACTGAACAAGAACAATTAATAACTTTATTAAAAGAATTTAAAGATGTTTTTTCATGGTCTCACAAAGATATGCCTAGAATTGACCATGATATTGTCCAACACCACATTCCTTGGTACCCTGATGATAAACCGGCCAAACAAAAACTAAGACGAATCCTGCAAGAATGGGCTTTGAAGATCAAAGAAGAGGTTGCCAAACAGGTCAACGATGGATTTCTATTAGTAACCAAATATCCGAAATGGGTAGCCAATATAGTGTCAGTTTTAAAGAAAGACAGTCGTATCCGAGTCTGCGTGGATTTTCGGGATCGCAACCAGGCTGGCACGAAAGATGATTTTTTACTGCTACACATCAATGTCTTGGTAGACAGTACGGCGGGGCATGCGTTGCTGTCATTCATGGATGGATTCTCCGGGTACAACCAGATTCTGATGGACCCTGAAGATAGAGAAAAGACGACATTCACCACGCCTTGGGGCACCTATTGTTACCGTGTTATGCCATTTGGCTTGAAGAATGCCGGGGTAACCTATCAAAGGGCTGCCACTACCTTATTGCATGACATGATACATAAGGAGGTCGAAGTGTACGTGAACGACATGATAGTCAAGTCTAAGGATCGGGATGGCCACATTACAGCACTGCGAAAATTCTTCGAGAGGATTCAAAAGTACAAAATGCGGCTTAACCCACAAAAATGTGCATTTGGTGGTGACTGCTGTGAAAGTGGAGGATACTCTGAATGAGACGCGCAAAGACAGGGACAGCAGGGGTCAGTCAAATGGGGGACGACATAGTTCCAAAGACGCAGGGACAAGCGTCGGCGGACATCTAGTCCGAGTTCGCACCCAGTGGGATCGTATCCGCCACAGTCTTATGCATCCACGCCTCCTGTAGCTTCAACAGGAAGGTTAGACCAGAGAGGGCCTCTTTGTCATAGATGCCAGCGGCCAGGACATCGTGCGGCTGAGTGCAGGAGTGCAGCGCCTGTTTAGGTACAGTCGCAGTCGCAGGCTTAGGGAAGAGGACCAGTGATATGTTTTGAGTGCGGTCAGTCTGGCCATATCCGTAGGGACTGCCCCGGAGGAGGGAGTATACGGAGTATAGCAGGCGCATTAGCTGTTCCATCTGGCCAGGGACGACAGACGTATCAGCAGTCGAGAGCTCAGACATCCAGATTTGCAGAGGGGGACGCATTAGTGCAGTCGGGTAGACACTTGGCAATTTAGAGCCACAGCAAACCGGTCAGAGCTTATGTTCTTGCGGATCCTAGTTCCTCCAGAGCACCGGTCGTACCCGATGCAGCTGCTACCACCTCCGTGATAAGAGGTACTCTTCTAGTCTTCAGATCATGGGCCAGTGTTCTTATCGACACTGGAGCATCACATTCATTTATATCTACTGCTTTCGCATCTGCATTGGGATTATAAATGGACTGGTTGAGTGGTACTATGTGCGTGGAGACCCCAGTGAGTGAGAGTGTGAAGTTGAGTCTTGTCTGTAGATCCTGCGTGTTGGAGGTCACTGGTCATTGTTTAGAGTTCGACCTTGTTATCCTAGACATGATCGCGTTTGATGTCATCCTAGGGATGGATTGGCTGATCACCTATCGTGCCTTCATCGATTGCGATCGATGGCAGGTAACGATTTGTACCCCAGCGGGCGATAGCTTTTGTTTTGTGGGAGACCGGGAGAAGGGTTTAAGGTCTATGCCAGGCGTTGTACGGAACCAGGGCAATCTGGGTTTCCTTTTCTCAGCTTTCATGTTGGATGAGGAGGTTGGAGTTCGCGGAGAGTTACCTCCGGTGGTGTGCAACTATCCTGATGTCTTTCCAGATGATTTGTATGAGTTACCACCGAGCCGTGAGGTAGAGTTCTCTATTGATCTAGTTCCCAGAGCTGCTCCCATATCTATACCGTCCTATCGCTTTGCAGCCACTGAGTTACGTGAACTCAAGGTACAGTTACAGGAGTTGCTAGACAGAAGGTTTATCCGTTTGAGTACTTCGCCGTGGGGAGCTCCTGCTCTTTTCGCAAAGAAGAAGGATGGATCCTTACGTCTGTGTATCGATTACAGGAAGCTGAATCAGGTGACAGTGAAAAATAGATATCCAATGCCGAGGATAGACAACTTGTTTGGTCAGCTGCAGGGTTCGAGTTGCTTCTCGAAGATTGACTTGCGATCAAGATATCACCAGCTGAGGATTAGGGACGAGGACATAGCTAAGACTGCCTTCCGGACTCGCTATGGTCACTACGAGTTTCTGGTTATGCGGTCCGGTCTAACGAACGCGCCAGCTACGTTCATGGGTCTGATGAACCAGATCTTTCATTCTTACTTGGACATCTTTGTGGTAGTGTTTGTAGATGATATTCTAATATATTCACCCACTAGGGAGGCACATGAGGATCACCTGCGCATTGTCCTACAGACTTTGAGAGAGCATCGCTTGTATGCGAAGTACGAGAAGTGCGAGTTCGGGATGACTGAGGTGAGATTTTTGGGACATGTAATGTTGACAGATGGGGTAGCTGTGGATTCGTCAAAGACTGATGCTGTGACCGGTTGGGAGCGACCGAAGAGTGTCTTTGAGATACGTAGTTTTTTGGGTCTAGCCGGCTACTATCGACGGTTCGTAAAGGACTTTGCTAGACTCGCTGCACCGATGACGTGTTTGACGCGGAAGGGAGTTGTGTTTGCTTGGAGTGAGTCCTGTGAGTCATCTTTCCAGGAGCTGAAGATGAGGTTGACTAGTCCGCCAGTGTTGATCATTCCAGAGCGAGGCTTGGGGTATACTGTATACTGTGATGCTTCACATGACGGTCTCGGATGTGTTCTGATGCAGGAGGGTAACGTTGTAGCCTACGGTTCTCGACAGTTGAAGATGCACGAGCGGAACTATCCTACGCATGATTTGGAGTTGGCAGCCGTGGTCTTCGCTTTGAAGACATGGCCCCACTATCTTTATGGTGAACATTTCGAGGTTTTCTCCGATCACAAGAGTTTAAAATACTTATTTTCGCAGAAGGACCTGAACTTGCGCCAGCGACGCTGGATGGAGTTATTGGAGGACTACGACTTTGACTTGTAGTACCATCCAGGGAAGGCCAATGTAGTGGCAGATGCGCTTAGTAGGAGATCTCACGGGTTGTTAGCCTTTATGGCTATACGTGAGTAGGACATGCTTACAGATGTTGGGGAGTTTAATTTGTGCCTCAGGGAGATCACGACGGGTGCCACCTTATTTTCTGTAGTTACTCGACCAACGTTGATAGCACGTGTGTTAGAGGTCCAGCAGATGGACCCGAAGGCTCAGATGATACGAGACCGCGTTGCTAGTGGTGAGGATACAGCAGGATGGACTGTAGGTTCTGATAAGAGTTTGAGGTTGGCAGGCAGGTTATTTGTGCCAGAGTTATGCCGAGCTGAGTTATTACATGAGTGTCATCATTTTCGTCTTGCCGTGCATCCAGGAGGCACGAAGATGTACCATGACCTTTGTCGTCAGTTTTGTTGGACAAAGATGAAGAGAGACGTGATCCAGTTTGTTTCCTGATGCCTCACTTGCCAACAGGTAAAGGCGGAGCACCAGAAATTGACAGGGTTGCTACAGTCGTTGCCTATATCAGAGTGGAAGTGGGAGCACATCATGATGGATTTTGTGTAAGGACTTCCTCGATCACCTAGGGGGCACGATGTCGTGTGGGTTGTGGTTGATAGGTTGACGAAGTCTGTACACTTTCTCCCCATCCGAGTGAGGGATTCGGTGGAACGACTGAGTAGCTTGTACGATAGAGAGGTAGTCAGATTGCTCGGAGTGTTAGTATCTATTGTTTCAGACCGAGATCCGTGCTTCACTTCACGCTTTTGGCAGAGTTTGTAGGAGGCCTTGGGGACGAACTTGATGTTCAGTATTGCTTTTCACCCCAGACGGATGGCCAGTCAGAAAGGACCATACAGATTCTAGAGGATATGTTGAGAGCTTGTGTCCTTGACTTCAGAGGTTCGTCGGAGGATCATCTACCATTAGCAGAGTTTGCATATAACAACAGCTATCAGTCCAGTATTGGGATGGCACCGTATGAGGCTTTGTATGAGAGACCGTGTAGATCACCCGTGTGTTGGATAGATGTGGGAGAGACCACAGTCTTGGGACCAGACATGGTACGGGAGACGACAGGAAGGTTGCTGTGATATGCCAGCGCCTATTGACAGCGCAGAGTCGCCAGAAGAGTTACGTAGACCAGAGGAGGCGACCTTTGGAGTTTGCAGTGGGGGATCATATGTTTCTGAAGCTCTCGTCACGTAAAGGTTTGATGAGATTTGGTCATAGCGGGAAGCAATAGCCTCGCTTCATTGGACCTTTTGAGATTCTTGACAGGGTTGGAGAGGTTGCTTATTGTTTGGCTTTGTCACCTCAGTTAGCATCTGTGCATAACGTGTTCCACGTTTCTATGCTTCGGAGGTACGAGCCTGATCCTTCTCACGTGTTAGATTGGGCAGAGCTGTAGATTGATGAGGATGTCACTTATGAGGAATGTCCAGTGAGGATTCTTGATACAAAAGAATGGGTATTGCAGGGCAGGACTATTGCGTATGTCAAGGTCTTATGGCATCATCACGGGGCTGAGGAAGCTACATGGGAGCTTGAGTATGAGATGCGTGCTAGATACCCAGATCTTTTTACCTTGTGACCTTGTTGTGAATTTCGGGAAAGAAATTCCTTAAGGGGAGAGTTGTGAGACCCGGACCCGTCTCTCTTTGAGACTTATATGTAAATGTTGTGTTTTGCATATATTTGTTCGGTGTATGATTTATTCGCTTTGATGCATGTTTAAGTTTATCTAAGTATGCAGGGTCGATTCCCGGGGTTGTAGGGAGTTGCCGTGCAAATTTTAAAATTAAAAAAAAAAAATATTTTGGAGGTCTATAAATATCAGAACTTAGATATTTTCTAAAAAGATATTTTGAAAACTTAACTCCTAAGTTTCCTCCAAATTTGTCTCTGCCTTCTCTCTAACTTCTCGGGGGGCCGGGGCTTGATTTTTGACGAACCATCTGCTGATCTTTAGTATCGCATCGAGGGCTTCGCATCCATCCAATCAAAATTTGATTCCGACTAAGCTCGAATTTGCACGTGGATCGAGACGTCGGGTTTTTGACCCAGCGAGGTAAGATTTCAGATTCTACTGTTGTATGAGGGATAAATATGTAATCTTATGTTGTTTCACCGTGTAAAAACGCTTGAAAAGATGATTTGTGTTTTAGATTCAGTTTTGGGTTAAAACCATTTTTCGGCGTTCGGGTGGATGAAACCGTGTTTTGAGGGTTTCTTTTGCGGCTTTCTGGTAAGCTTGGGTTTACATATCCTTATGGGTATAAAATACAGGAGTTTGGAGGTTTGATTTGAGGTTTAGAAGCAAAAAACCAGTGAACCCATAGCCAAAAACATTTTCTAGGCTGGTTCAGTCGACTGGACCCCTAAGTTCAGTCGACTGGATCATCTTTTGGTGAGTTCAGTTGACTGAAGATGGGGGGTCAGTCGACTGAAGTTCTTTCTGTTTTGGTTCCCTTTTTCCAGTGACCTATTCCAGTCGACTAGGGGATTGGGCCAGTCAACTGAATTCCTGTGAGGGCTGATGGTGTTGTTTTGGTGATTCGGAGGTTGGGTTTTGGCTTATCTCTTTTCCTCGGATGGGTTTAAAGGCGATAAATTCGTGGAATCTCGCATTATGGTGGTTGATTTTCAAATGGTTGGTTCGAAAAGGAGTTTTTATGAAAACCTTTGAGAAAACGTGTTTGTTGAAGGTTTGGAGCTAATCTTTGGGGTTGAGTCTTAACTTCTAAAATGTTTTGATAGAAATATGTGTTTACATGTTTTGGTTTGATCTCCATGGTTCATGGATTGGATCACACACATATATATATATACAAATGTTGTATATTTGCCTTGTGGGTTGATTTTGAAATGTTATCCATAGATGTACCAGGACAATGGGTTTGTGAGTGGGCTTCCATTGCTCCTTGGTGAAAGTCCAGAAATGTGCACAGCGTAGGTATCTACGGTCCTTCGGGTTAGTTCCCGTAAATGAGGTGGTTGGGTGCTTAGTACCCTCGGGCTGTGGTCCCGTAAACTATGTGGTTATCAGGTGCTTAGTACCTTCGGGGGCAGTCCCGTAAACTAAGTTTTACATTATCGTAACTCCGTATAGAACTTGTCATTATCGAGCTGACCTTCAGTAGTTCAGGACTAGGATAATGGGTAGGAGTCTATAGCGGTTACCTTGTCTCGTATGGCAGAGTCGGTACATAGGATCTCATTTATCTTGTCTCCTTGGTTGATTGTTGTCCCGAGTGGAGAATGTTGTTTTACTGCTTTCCCTTAACTGTGGCATG
>JAOTRH010011320.1:0-23142 GCA_034768845.1 Heliamphora exappendiculata
ATGCTTTATATATTGCAAGTGTTAAAAGTTTATAAACAAAAAAAAAATTAATAGAATTTTTAATAGAATTTTTTTAATATTATTAAAAATATAAGCATTTTTAAATGTTACATATATCTATTTAGTTGATAAGCAAAATAAAAAGTCTTTCATATTAAAAAAAACTTATTTTGTTTTGTATACTTTAATTTGATTTTAAAATCCTAAAATATTTTTTTTAATAGGTAGAAGGTTAAACACTTCAAAAATTATATATGGTAACTTATTTGTTATAAAACAAAATACGTTTAATAGAATTTATCATAGTATTTTATAACTGCATATATTTTAATAAAGAAATTAAAAAAATTATACTTTATATGATGAATTTAACTAAATTACACTATTAAATTTTTTTTAATGTTTTAAATATTATAAAATATAAAATAATATATTTAAAATTAATTATTCTTACCCTATTTTATCTAACTATTTTATGCTAGTTTATATATGTTATGATATTTAATTACACACGAATAATCATGTCAAACTAAATAATGAACTATTTAATCATATATTATAATGGTATTGATTATTATTTAAAATAATATGCGTATTAATAATATAAATATAATATTAATTTTATAAATTTAATTCTTCAACCAAACATGACTTATATTTACCGATGCAACTTTCAAATCAACACAGGTACATTTTCGTTTGGTTTGATTAATTAATTTCTTATTTAATTTTAAAATTTTAGTTGGGCCGAAAATATTATATGTACAGTATTTTTGGTCCAACTAAAACTTCATTAATTCTTTCTTTTATTTAAACTTATTTTTATATTTTTATCAGCACACGTACCTTTCCATTTGATTAAAAAATTAAAAAACATTAAAAGTAGAAAAAAATAAAATAAAATTTTAAGTCAGAATTATCTCTGCATATTTTTGTATTCAGTAATTTTGTATTATTTTCTTATTTAAAAAAAATCAATTTCTCTAAAAAGGGGAAAAAATTAAAAAATTGGTGAACAATTTAATTTATAGGCTGTTTATTGTTTTCATCAAGTATAAAAAATTTTAACGAGTAAGGTCCGTACTCGTAAAAATTTTAATGTGCAAAGTTCTTTTGGGACAAAAATACATTGGAACAGATAAATTTATTTACGCATTTTAAAAATATTTACAAAGAATATAGATAAATTTATTTATTTATTATTAAAAATACATGTAAAGAACACATATAAATTTATTTATTTTATTAAAAACATGTATAAAAAATAAATAAATTTACCTATATTTTTTCAAAATATGTATAAAAAATACTGATAAGTTTATCTGTATGCATAAATAAACATACAGATAAATTTATTTATTTGTAAGGTATTTTTGAGAAAAATTATACAATTGAATCTTGAACGTTAAAATTTTTATTAATAAATTATGCACATTAAAATTTATTTTTTTAAATTTTTAACTGAAATATCAAAAAAATAATTGTAATCACCCCAAAAAAAAATCTGCACAAGACAAAAATAAATGCTTGAATTTTGTCCCAACCGATTACAGAAAAAGAAAGGTGCTGCGGACACAATTTCGAGGAATTGTTATCTGCTTCCTATTTAATATAATGACAATAAATTTTACGATAAAAATATAATAATTCATACTTATTTGGTGGTTAAAAAATAAAAAATCTCTGTTTCTTCATAAATAAATAAAAAACAAAACAAAAGATGACTTTACATTGTATAAATTGTAATAATTTATTTATTACGAGTACCATGTAGTATCGTTTTGAGAGTTCTAATAATTTGCCAATAATTTTTTGAGTAATTATTCGGTACTTTTGGAGTATTATGTGGCAAATTCACATGGTACTTTTATTCAATATGATAGTAACAACTGATAAATTTTACGGTACGTACATGATAACTCATCTTTGTTAGGTAGTTAAAAGATAACCACATTATGTAAATTATGATTATTTATTTATATAAAATACCACACAATATTATTTACATAGTACCCTTAGAGTATTTAATAATTTGCCCAATTTCTCGATGCAAATAATGTTTTTAGATCCTATTAATTACGTACTATTTATTAATTGCTTTGTAGTGCATGCGGAGACTAAGCTTGTGTTTGAATTAATTTTTTATTAATTTTGTGACTTTTTAAATTTTTTATAAAAAAATTAACATAAAAATATGTAAAAAAAGTCAATTAAAACCAAACAAATAAATTTTTAAAGATATTTTTAAATAAAAAAAATCTCATAAAAAAACTAAGCCAGGCTAAATGCACATATATATTGGACCACATTTCTCTTATAAGGAAAAAATGTGCAATATTTTTCAAACAATATTTTACTTTAATTATTAAATGGACCACATTCCCCTTCTATGAAAAAAAAAATTGTGCAAAATTTTTAAAATAATATTTTACTTTAATTGTTAAATGCCATATCTTTACTTGTTAGCCAGTGATTAGATCTCATTAAGTACAAAAATAATTATAAAGTTAAAGTACTAACATGTTTGGGCTTTTTAAAAAATTGAGCTTTTTGCTTAAAAGACAGCTTTAAAGTTAGCTTATTTCAAATTATTATGAAAAAACCCATTGACACTTTTTTAATGAGAAAAGCTATTCAGATCCCAAATCTAGATTTTTTATTGAATAAAATAATAATAATGCACTTAAGAAAACAAACAACTCTATTTTCAGAAAGTTAAAAAATTATTTCGAATACTACAGTTTAAAAGTAAAAATAAGTACATATATGGTATTTTTAAAAAAATAAACAAAAAACTACTCCCAAACATTTTTAAAAAGTATTTATCCCAAATAATAAAACTTTTTTTTTTCAGAAAAGATGAACTTTTACAAAAATATTGACCCCGTTTAGTATAATGACTTATTTATTTATTTTTTTTATCTTTTATAAAAATATATATTTAGTCAAATTATAGTATACTTTTTGAATTCTCTCAGGACTAAAAAAATAATTTCTTTGACCAAAATATAAGAAAATTTAAAAAAAATAAAAATAAGTCATATTTATTGTTGTTTGTTTTCTTTTTTTACTCTTTTAATTTTTCTCATTGAGAGTGTTTAACAAGTAAAAAAGCTTAGAAAAAAGTACATAAAGACAAAAAAAAAATCCAAACCAAACGGGTTATAAGGGTGCATTTGGTTGCATTTTCTAAACTTGTAATTAGAAAATTATTTTTCTAAAAATGAATTTGAGAAATTAATTCATAATATTTTAAAAAAAGAGATTATGTTTGGTGTACTACTTTTAGAAAAGTGAACAAAATGAAGCGGAGATGACGACGACTAAGACGCGAAGAAGATGCCGACGATTGTGGCGCAATGAGGACGATTGAGATTCGAATCTCTCTTTGATTTTTCGAATCAAGAAAAGGAAGTAAAGAGAAAGTGACCACGATGACGACTGAGAAGACAATAATGACGTTTGACTTCGAGGTCTCGCTTGATGACAATGACAATAATTGAAATTTGGTGAAGCGACGGCGGCAACAACGGCATTGAGATCTGACGAGACGACATGACAGCGATTGAGATTTGATTTAACGACAACAACGACGACAATTGAGATCTGGTGAGACAACGACGACGACAACAATTAAGAGGTCACGATGACAGGGAGATTGTGTTTTGTGTTTTTTATTTTGTCCCAAAAACTAAATTTGAAAATTCTGAAAACAATTTTTAATAATTTTTAAATTTTCTCATTTTGAAGCTCTTTTTTAACTTACTTTTCTAGAAATTATTTTGTAAAAACTGCTAACAAATGCATTTTTATTATTTTGGGACAACAATTTTTTAAAAAGTGAAAATGAAAAGTGTAACCAAACAGGCCAACCTTTCGAAATTTATTTTCAAACTTTATTTACAAAATAGTGGTTCTAAAATTTAATTCCTAATCTACATAAAAATATTTTTAGCAAAAATATTTTCCATAAAAATATTATTTCTAAATATGCTTTCTAATTAAGTCAATTGAATATAATATATTAAACTAACTAATTGGTTGGTCCCCATGATTGGGAAGAAACAAGATGAACTTTAAAGAAGGCAATATAGATTGGGTGAAGTTGGCTGAATTGGCTAAATTGAAAACAATTTTTACCCTAGAAAAAAATTACTTGGCCTTTGTTTGGCTGAGTTTTTTTTGAAAGTTTTTTACTTAAAAAATTCTTTAAAAGCTTATTTGTTTGACTACCCACTGTAATGAATTGATTTCTTTTATGTCTTTTTATATTTACTTTTTTTTTTTAAAAATCCAAAAATTCAAAAAATTCAAAAAAAAAAAAAAAAAGCTAAGCCAAAGACATGTGTACCAATCTCTCCCAAGGCCCCAGTTGCTACTCTCTCTTTGTTTTCAATAAAATTCTTTTTTGGTAGCTCAAAAAAATTAAGTAGAATTCATACTTAAAAGCGTAATTAGTAAAAATGATTTAAAGTTAAAACTTCAAAAATAATGCTTTTAGGGAATAACTTAGACTCTAAAGAGAAAATAAGTTAAATTAAAAGTGTGCTTACTAACCATACTTTCATATGAATATTTTTTTATTATTTAACTATATTATCTAATTTAATATATCATATTCAGCCATCTTATTAGAAAGTGGGTTTAGCAAAACTATTTTTACTCAATTAGCTTTCTAATTTCTTATTTATTTATTTTTAGGCCACTATTTTTTATACTCTACCAAGACTTAACTTTTAAGTCATTTATTTATTTATTTTTTCTTATTTAAATAAAACTTTTTGTTGAAAATAATCATCGTCACACAAATAAATTTTCAAAATTTTAAATTCCTCTCTAATTTTCAATGCTAGTAGTGAAAAAAGTCATTCCTATCGATACATACTTTGAAAGAAAAATGACAAAAACTCAAAAACTTAAGTTAATTACCAATATTGTCGTCTGCTACTCCAATTTTTAAAAATTATAATACAGGAACTGATCTAATAATTGAATAAATTAAATTAATATTAATTGATTGGAATATGATTCAGGTTTATGATGACTGCATTCACTTCGTTTGTTCATATGTTTGTTAAAGGAGGAACCTTTTTTCAATACTTCATGGAAATTATTTTATTTTTATTTTTTTGTTGAACATGATAAAATATGTTTATTCTATAGTTAACAATATAAGCATTTTGTTATTTGAAAAAATAATTTTTTTCTACTTGACTTCATTTGTCTCGATATTTTGATTACGCTGCGAATCTTATAAACTTACTACTTATTTCGATCTACTCTATGAGAAATCACACCATTCAGAAGTCAAATGTGTTAACCAGAATATAGTTATTATAGTATTTATTATTTAGTTTTAATATATTTAGGTATAATATTACTATAATAATTAGCCCAAGCTTAGGATGTCTAAAAAAAAAAACTTGTCTTTTAACAAATTTAACTTTTTTAGAAGATGAAAAAAAAAGAAAAAGAAAAGGAATTTAGATTGTTTTGTGATAATTTTACTTAATGGCTTTTATTTTTGGGTTTTTATTAAGATATCTAATACGTATTTACTTTTTATTTTTAAGTTGTAATGCTTGAAATAATGACACGTTTTTTTTAAAGTAGATTTAGTTAACGTTTTAATTAAAGGTGTTACTGTGACCCATTCTACATTGGTAAAAAATAGAAAATAAGTTTGGTATATAATGAAATTTGTGGACTATTACTTTGGGCTTAAACTTTTGGGTCATGCTATTAGACTCTTTATTTAAATTATTAAGTCAGTGATATACTTGGATCAGTACAAATGGTATCAGAGTAAACTCTGGTTCCCATTTAGAACTCTATGGCGGTGTGGATCAGGATAGAGGATTAGAGACTCTAGAGAGGGGTAGAAGACCCGAGGTTGTATACCTTATGTATGCTAATAGGCTGCTCTGTGTTCCTTAATGGGCTGTTATTCACATCCCAATCAGAGGAAAAACTTGGGGCACGCGACGAGGGCGTCGCGTATTTAAGTAATGAATATTGTGATAACTTATTCTACATCGGTGGGAGATAAAAAATAAGTTTAGCATATAATAAAACTTATAAGCTATTACTAATAACTTGCGTTTAAATTTTTGAGCTGTGTTATTAGACTTTTTATTTAAGTTATTGAGTCAGTAGTAAACTTTAATCGTTACAATTACAGTCATTTTATTTTTAAAAAAGAGCGTTTGAGATGTATATATATTTTTTCATTGGAAAAAAAAAATGAGATTTTTAGAGATGACAATACAGCATAACTTTTAAAACTCTTTTTTTTTTTTTACAAAAGTTCAATTTCTGAATAATGCCAAACAGGGATTTAATTTTTTTTCAAAACGGCCCCCTCCATCCGTCTATGCATGAAGGAAATTATTGACAAGCAGCGTTTATTGCAGTACATCGATCAACAGTTGCTCCGTGCATGTGAAAGCAGTTTTAGTTTATTTATTTACAAAAGAAACCAACGCCCTAAAAACTCCACATTTTCAAATTTTCCAGAAATTCTTAAATGAAATTCGCAGCTCAGCTCAGCCGATCGACCGGCGCGCGCCGTACGAATATACACGTAAAAGAAGCGAGAGAAGGTTGGATCCAAATCTGAAATTCTGAATCATACACGTTCGATATATATATATATACTATATGTATATATATTCATCTATTTAATTATATATAGAGATATAGAAAACAATATTGCTGCAACTTACCATGCAGTGCTGATGATGCCACCCCCTCAGATTCAGTTGGGAAAAGGCAGGCTACAACAATGGGGAAAACTTTTTAGTGACAAAACCAGTTACATAACAAACAAAACTTTAGAGTTTAGGCTCCATTTGTTCTTATTAAATTATTAGTTGTTCTAAAAATTTAAATTATTAGATAGATGAATATTTTATTATTTATACGCTCGACAAGTCCCCTCACGTTTGACCTGACTTTTCTTCATAAGTCAGCTAAGCATTTTGTAATTTTTTCTAAATTTTTTTAGTAAATAGGAAAGCTTGTACACATGATTTGTTGCATGTTTTGGTACCATTTCAGATTGCTTTGATACTATATTGACTTAACGTGGTATCAGAGTTCTGATTCCAGTAGATCTTGAGTTTAAATTATTATTATTATTATTTTTGTTATATTTGTTATTATGTACTATGTTCGGCCTTTGTTGATGCATTTGTTTAGTTCATTTGTTTGTCTCTTCACGTGCGAGACATGCTTGCATGTGAGAAAAAGTGTTAAATAGTTTGATATACATTATTAGATTTATTTTTTAATAATATAAGTTTTTAAAATAATTGGTGATCACTTAACAATTTTGGAATCTTGGATTAATGGGATAAGAAAAATAAGTGGTACCCCATAATTGTTTATATGATGGGAGGGGGATAAAAGTATATACACTAGCTATGTTCGGGTTAAGGAGATAAGAGAAATAAGTTATACTGTGGTATTTCATAACTTTTTATATGATGGAATATGTATAAAAGTATATACACTATCTATGCGAATAAAAAATGGGATTAAAATTTTAAAAATTATTGTTATTGAATATACAAGAAGGAAAGCTAATCAAACATCCATACATATTGTGGTACCCTATAATGAGATAAGAAAAATAAGTCATACTGTGGTATCCCATAATTTTTTATATGATGAGATATAGATAAAAGTATATGCACTAGTTATGATTGGGTTAACGGATAAGAGAAATAAGTCATACCGTAATATTAATAATTTTTGATATGATGAAATATGTAAAAAAGTATATACACTAATTATGCGAATAAAAAATGAGATAAGAATTTAAAAATTTATTGTCATTGAATATATAAAGGGGAAAGCTAATCAAACATCTACCATGAGAAATGTGCATGGTATATTATTTATTACGTATAGGGTATAACTTATATGAAGGGTATTAAGTGATTGCGTGTTTGACCATTCAATTTTAAATTAAATTTTTTATTTTTTGAAGACTTAAGTTAATAAATAAAAAATTTATTTAGTTAAAAGATGGGCTTTAAACCACATGTTCAGAGATAAAAGGTAACTTTTTGACTGTTAGTGTTTAACTTTAGAAACTTCAAGCACAAAAGCTAGTCTAATCCAGCCAATACAAACATAAAATTATTCATCAAATTAAGTATGACAAGTGTATCTCACGTATTTTTAAAAAATCTCCAAACAATCCTTTCAGTCTATCAAAACATACACAACCTAACGGAAAAAGACGGGTAAATCTTAGTATCTTAAGCTGAATCTAAGAATGGTGGTTGCTTGGTTTGTGTTTCTCTTCCCTTCTTTCTTTTTTTCTTTTTTCTTCTTTTTTTTTTATTGTCTAGGCGGTCTGGGAAACCTCCGCTGCTCTTCTTTTCCCGAGAATCTATGCATCATTTATCAATGTATGGACAACTATCTCTCAAGCACTGGTTAAACCTTTATTACTTAATTTTTAACTTTTCAAAAATATATTATCCGACGAATTAGTAATCGTTATTCTTGTTTTTTTAGTACCTTTAGTGGTTAAGTTGTTGTTTTCTTGGCTTCTCGTCAACTATCTTGTTTTCTGTGTATTTGGATTCGAAGGTTAATTGAGTTATTATGGAGTTTAGGAATTACTTGTGTGCGAATTATTGTTGTATTTTCTCTTAATTAATAGTATACCTTTGTTTTTCCAATGGAAAAAAATAATTATGAAAATTTTTGAATATTGAGGGACGACTGACCCCATTCACTTCCCCTTGAGTTTGCCTATGAACCATGGTCTTAGAATAAATGTCCATGCAATGATAAATCCATTTGTTGTATGTAAATTTAGTAGAATTACCCCAACTTGAGGGAGATGTCAGAGCTGTCATAGACTTGAGGTAGAGCAGCCGACTTGCCGCTGGCGCTGCCGCTGCCGCTGGTGACGTTGGTGTTCGATTCTGAAGACTGGCCTTGCTCATGTGTTTGACCTATATTCGCTATCTGCATATGAAATTTTAACCAAGCTTCCTGATCATGACATAGTCGCTAGCTACCAAAAATAAAACAAACAGCAAGAAGAACAAGAACATGAAATTAAATTAAAATTTATTTTACTTCGAGTTTGATCTGTTTCAATTGGAAATTCTCTTCCATCAATCTGGTTTCCTACAAATTTGTTAAACAGAAATAAGTTAATAACTGATATTTCGTAGTATTGCAAATTCATGACGATCACGTTCAAACGGGTTTGAATGTTATTGTTTCTGTTGCATCTTCTAATATTTTGAATCTTCAATTTACCAATATATAATTATATAAATGTAACGCAATTTCGCTTTTCTTCAATGAAATCCTTGCAAGTTAATTGCTTCCTCCACTGCTTTATAAGGTTTGGGTTCCAAGCAATACAAAAAAGGTGAAAAATCAAACAATGGGGACATCCTTTGTAGCTAGAATCTGGTCCATATGGGTGGCAAGAAATAAGTGGGTGTTTGAGAATCAGAAGATAGAGATGGAAGAAATTATACACCTCGTTAAGCTAAGAACTAGATTATGGCTCAAGGAGAAACTTAGAACGAAGACCCTCAAAATGGATGATCTGATTTATAACTTGCAGGGCGTTTTTACCTAGTGCATTTCCCAGCCTGTTGTAATTTCGTTTGTCTTGGCATGCAGGCTTGTTGTCTGTTGCTTAGGCGCCCATGCAGTTGGTGCCTCACCAATTGCTGTGGTTTTTTCCTCTTCTTTATTTTGTAATTCTCATTGTGGAGTTATAAAATAGTTTCTTTTGCTGTGCAAAAAAAAGTTTTCTGAACATTTCTCCTTGCTTGTAATTATATTATTTCTTTCATTTCTTTCTCATTTCTAATCTCTTCAAAGCTAGCTACTTGTCTTTGCCATCGAGGTTCTGTTTGGTTGCAGTTTTTATTTTTAGTTTTTCCATAAACATTTTTTGAAAATAGATAAAAACGAGTTTATTAGCATTTTTCAGAAAACTATTTTCAGAAAATTAAGTTAAAAATTGACGTAAAAACTAAAAATGTTGAAAACGATTAAAATTGTTTTTGTTTTTTTCTCTTTATCGTAAAACTTGGTGTGCTAAGAAATAATTCTTAGCTTTTTCAATCAAATGCATTTTTTTTTTTAAAATATTATAAAAATTCTTTTTAATTTTTTTTTGAAAATATTTTTCAAAATATAATTTTTAAAAAATACAACCAAACGAGAGAAATCCTTATTTATTTCATTTCTTTCTCATTTCTAACCTCTTCAAAGCTAGCTCTATCCATATATTTTTTTCCACACAAAATTTGTATAGCTCGTCTTAAGGGACTTGCATCGATCTTATCTTTGATTGCTATATGAATTAATTGCATTGCAACAATTAGAAGTTCCTAACCTTTCTCTGAAGGGAAATGATTTCTTTCTCAATCTTCTCATCCTGAGAAAAGGTCAAAAGAAAATAAATTTCATGATATAGTACCACAAAATGAAATCAGATGACACAAACCTTTGTTTTTAATACGCGACTTAATCCTCCTTCAAGTGATTTTTCTAGTTTCTTTAATTCTTCTACACCAAGTCCATGGAGTTCATCTCCCCAAAGTCGCCTGCCATCGGTTGATCCATCATATTGAAAAAAATAATTACGGTCTTATAGATACATATATCGTGATAGATTGATGTTCAACGGGAATGCAACTAGTGATACCTCAATTCGTGAGTCCTCTCTTCAACTTCCTTGCTCAACATGGCATGTGTACTACTCTTAAGCTGCACAACACCACCAAAGTTTGTTTAGTAAAGACTTCTATGTTTAGATTATTAGCTTAAGTTAAAACCTATTAGATAACTACTGATTAAATTAAACAAACTCTTCCATACAAAAACTTCTACATTCAGATGTTTATTTCTAATATCAAATAGGCTCTATTTTTAGAGAAAGTTTGAAAGCAAGAATTAGCAAGGCAAATTACACTGGCAGTTCATATAAGGTGCCTTTGGTGTAAATTAGTTCCCCTGGATTCAATATTTGCATTGATTTTGACCTTGAATTTTTTGTATTTTTTCAATTTGGTCCAATTAATAAAGGACATTGTGAATTTGAAAAACCAATCCTTTCATAAGTGCATAATTATCCATTTATTATTTTCTTCCTTCACAGCATATAACCACCATCATCTTCACGCACACGATACATTGTCGTGGTTGTTGTCTGCCATCTTCTTTTCTGTCCACTGTCGTTGTTGTCGCCTTCCACTATCATTGTAGAAGGGCATAATGGCCGATTTATTATTGTCACTCTTTTTCCGCATCCTTCCACTGAAATTAAGTACAACCCTTGCATCCCCAAGGTTCATTGCAACGAAAACCAATGCAACACCACCCCACGCCACCCCTATATATACCACCATATATCCGACCATTTGCTACCAACAAATCCCAAACGATTCTCACCCTTCTCTTCAATCCCTCCACTATAGTTGCTAACCACCATCTCCAGATTTCTCACTCTATTTGGGCAAAGCAAAAGCTAGAATTAACAAATACCAAGCACCAATGCCAAAGGTTTAAAAAATATATCGTTGCTTATGGAGTATTAGAATTTTGAATCTCCGATACAAATATTTAACGATATATCAGCTGATACTATTCGATATCAGTTGATACATAACTATCTTACTGATACTGGTACTGCGATTTAGAACCTAACTAACATTCTTGATTTTTTTTTGATCAGCAAAAAGAAAATTTTATTACCATCACCCAAATAAGAACAACTTTAGACTATCACTCCAAAAGAGTAAGATCAAAGTCCAAATATGATACAATTGACAAGGAGCGTGATCACAAAAACAGAGAAAAAACCGAAAATAGAAAAACAACAACAAGGACACAAAAGTGTGGATGAAGGCAAAATAAAGCAAATAAAGCAACCATAAACTTCAAATTGTTACTCCTACTATTTAATCCCCACATCACAAGCAAACATTATCCTGTAAATCCCACCTCTATGACATTTATTATGTTTTCAAGTAGAATGGTACATTATCACTTTATCTCCAAAAAAGGGGTTTTTTAGCCAAAATTGTCATGCATGACCCTCTAATATTGGGTTGTCAAGTGGAGAGGATATCCAAATTTCATACATACATTTTATAATTGGAGAAGACATTTTAAGAATACCATCTTCCACCTCTTGTGTTGGACAAAAGTGTGGATAATGCAAGTGTGGAGGACTTTTTCTATAATATAGATGATGTAAAAAAGCTCAAGACAATGTAAGTGTTGCAACTGGGGAATTTTGAGCTGTTTAATGATATTGGTTGGGGCAGAATTTAAAAAAGGAAGAAAATGCTAAGAAAACAAATAATCTTTTACTTTTTATTTTTCATAAACACTAACGTTGTGATGTTTGTTTCTCGCTCAGTCTTCCCTCACGACATCATTTGATTCTTTTCTACGAAACACGATCGAATTCGGACCCTAGTAACCAAAAGATAGAGTGGCAATTTATATACATATTAAAATTTTATGTACCTGCAGGTCCAGAGATGGTTGGTTTAGCTGCACCAGATTCTCTCCTTGTAGTTTATGCCTTTCAATTACCTGATTGATACTTGAGAAGACAAAGAAAAAATGGAAGAGTCAGTTATCAGACTGTTTAATTTAAATTTAAGTAATATGAACACAAACACATGTTATGACACGAGCAAGATACAAACACACGACATGATATGAATATGACATGGACACACATGAAACAAACAAACAAATGAAGGTGCAACCTCGTTAAGTATCAAGAGGGAATGCTTTCTAATAGCTAGCTCCCATGTGATCATCGTTTCCTTCCCAAAAATTTATTCTTTAACAAATGGAGTTGTTCTAAGCAATGACATCTACTTGTGATTCTTGCAAGGCCACATAAACCATCTGGGGGCATGGTTGTGGGAACCCTTGGCCTTTATTGCTTCCTCTCTAATGTGCATAATTCAAGAAAACTTATTTTGCCTTAACATGGTTTATCAATTAATGATGTTTTATTTGGCCAAAATTAATATTTCCTCTTGTACCGAGCAAGGTAGTAAAACTTAATTTCTATAGGTCTTTGGTTCAACTCATCTTAACTTATTGAAGTTACCAGCACAAGATCACCATGGTTCTCATCATGAATATTGGTTTTGCCCGATCTATGCGTGCGGCAGTACGTATAGAGATTCGAAATTTTTCCCTATTAGATAAGCCTTACCTTCATCCAAATGTTGGAACTAACATATAGGCTTATCATATCATTTCTCATGTAATCTTTTATATTCATTGTAAATGCCACATATGGGAACCTAATTTGGGTTGACGATCCATTTCAATTTTCACTGGTCATTGTGTTTTTAAGTGGGTTTTACATTTATTCCTGTAACCTCAATAACATTAAATGAAGTTCATCTAAAGTTTATGCAATACTTATCTTTCAAATAGGAAATAATCCTTGTTCAACTTCTTAACTTTTTTGTTTTCCTTTTTTTATTTTCAAGAATTCTGTTAAATGTATACAAAACCTTTTTGGCAATTATTTTTTATTTTCAAAAGAATAAAATAAAATAAAACTTTACTAAATTCTATTGACCACAATATGCGTTTTCCCTTGTTACTAATATACTAATCTCAAACTAAAATACAAGAAATTAGTAGTGAAGTGGGAAAAAAACAGCATCAGTGCAAAATGAGAGAACCCAACTAGAATTGGTACCCAACTTGATGCAAGAAGGTATATTAGTTAGAGAAATACTAGCATCGAAATTTATAAGTTTGTTAAATTATATATACTTGTTCTAATTGTTAAGTTACCAATTATCTAAAAAATTTAACCTATTAGGATATGAATCCAATAATGTATATTAAGTTATCTAATACTTTCACTTGCGTATAATCCTGTCTCGTACGTGTAGAGGCGAACAAATTGAATTGAACAAGTACACAATCCTGTCTCGCACGTGTAGAGGCAAACAAATTGAACTGAATAAGTACACCAACACATACAGACATAGTGCATAATAACAAATAAAACATGAAAATAAATACATATCACAAGATTTGAACCCAAAATCTCGTGGAATTAAACTCTGATACCATGTTAAGACACAAATTATCCAATAAACTCAATTTATTAAAAAATAAGTTCAACAATATATATCAAGTTATGCAACACTAATAACAAACACAGTAAAGAAAAAACTATCCCAATTTCTTTAATCACAATAATCAACTCCTATATATATATATATTCCCTTTTGCCGATAGCCTAATGCCCTTACAACTTATTTATATTGGTAAAATTCTATATTATGGAAGAAAAATGAATCCAACCAAATCTCTAACTAATAGAAAGTTACCAAAAAGATAATTTTGATATCAACTGAAATTTAATTATTAAAAATAAATAAAAATATACCAAAACAAGTAGCACTAAAAGAGAAACTTCCTACATAAACTTACTATTAAAATTAAAGTTTATTCATCGAGTTTCCATGACATGAAGTAGCTTAATAAGTTATCGCTTATCTAAATTTACTTCGTGCTTTAAATCAATCTTATTAAATAACCACAAAAATAAATATATTTACTTTGTATGCAATATCTCAACTACTTTTTTCTTTATCAAATCAATGACGTAAAAAAAGGTAAAATTCAAGCCTAAGAGTTATGATTTTAAATAAACTGTCAACTCTCCAAGGTTAATGTATCAGTGACAACATTATATGTGTTAAGAAACGAAATATTCCTCTTCAAAAAAAAAATACTGAAGTGGCCCATCTACGACGATTTGTAACTTTGATGATGATGAAATATTTTAATGGCATCTTTTTTTTTAAATTTTTTTAAAAAAATAATTCTTCATCAAAATTGGTGATTTATTCCAATCCTAATGAGATCTAGAATAATATTTGAAACACTATCTTCTTCCAAGAGGCGTGGGTCTAGTAGATGGTTGCGAGGTAAAACAACAACGATGAAGGCAGTCATCTGTTAAGTCAGAGCAGTGATTAACAATTCCATTTGCATCCTTTTTTTCTCTATTTTAGCATTTTGTGCAGTATTATATTATTCATGAATTATACACATCCTTGACTATATTATATCAATCTTCAAGAACACTCTATCGTGATATGATCCGAAATCAAGTGAAAGCGCTGTTACGAACTAATACAGAGAGGCATATCGGCTAGAAAAATATTAGCACCGAAATCTACATGCTTGTTTAAATTAGAGATACTCTATCTAATAACGAACACAGTAAAAAAAACAAAAAACTGTATATCTCAATTTTTTTAATCTTAACAATCAATCCTCTTACACTTATTTATAATGATAAAATCCTATATTAAATAATTAACTCATTAAGGAAACTGAATCCTACCAAATCTATGGCAAATAGAAAATTTTAAAAAAAAGACAAATTTGATATCAATTCAAATTTAATTACTAAAAATAAATAAAAATGTGTTAAAACCGGTTTCACTAAAAAGAAAACTTCGTACAAAAATTTATTACTAAAATTAAATTTTCTTAAAATATCATGTGCATCAAAACTCCTGGCTGCTAATTATGTGCCTTCACAACACCAAGAAGAGCAGTTGGCAAGTAACAAACAGAGAGAAAAAAATTAGAAATACACATTAAGAAGATAAAACCCAAAGGAGTAAAACAAATAAAATTCAAATATCAAAGCAGCTGCATCAAGTTTTTATTTATTTATTTAGAAAAACTTCGGGTCTATGCAAGCCTTGGCAAGTGCACACATAGAGGTTAAAAAGAATTGAACTCAAAACCTCTACTTCTTTTATGTGTGATCCCTTACCAACCGATTTACCTCTTGGAATTGGCCCCCAAAATCAGATCCAAAAAATATGTAGTTGTATTCCATTGATGAAAACTTCCACTTGTCCAGCAAAAGAGAAAAATATATTTACATAATTCCATAAGTATGGAGAATGCCTCAAATTGATAAAAATAGAGATCCTATAAAGAAAAATGAGGAAGCTATCATCAAGTAACAGTAAGTAACAACAGAGACGGACATAAGATTTTAATTTAGAAAAGAGCAAATTATTTTTATAAGTTTTTAGGAAAGTATATATTAAGTTTCAAAAAAAAAAAAATTTAGAGAAGCAAAATTATATAATCTTAAAATATTCTAAACTAATACTACTATAATAATGAATTTTTTTAAAATTTGTGGGCGGCGCCCACCCCCATTTGGCCCTCATTAGGTCCATTTATAAGTAGCAATATAGGTGAATGAATAGTAACTTTTCTATCATTATTCAACTCTTAATATGACATTTTTTACTATCTACCATCCAAAACAAACAAACAAACAAACAAAACTTAACAACCTATGATGTTGGAAAGTAAGATTTGATTCAAAATGTGCAGGATTCATTCATGTTCAAAATATAAATATATGATAAAGTTTTTCTCCTCTAAGAGATTAGGTTTTTAAATTAACTAGTGGTCGCCAGTTTAACATGGTATAATCAGAGCAAACAATATATCTTATATATGTTTGAAATTTATTACCTACTTGACAATTCAAAAAAATGTATGTGTGTCATCTATGGAGGAAAGTGAGGCAACGTGGCTGTAAATTTGCGAAGAATATATATAAAATGGTAAAGATATTACACTCTTTATAAGCTTAAAGTTTTAAAGGAGTTGATATATATGAATAATAAAGAAATCACACTCTCTATAAATTTAAGGTTTTAAACGAGTTAATGGTCAACAATATAATATAAATCACTTCAACAATTTTTCTAGACATAAATAACTCAAAATTTCATTAGGATCACTATATGAAACTAGTGATGGTTCATTTTGTTCCTGGATTAGTTTGATTTTTTTCGACTGGTCGTTGAATCGTTGTCCTTGTATTTGCTAGTAAAGATCCTCTTTTCCTTACATTGATGCATTTTTCTTCTTAGCCCACTTCTATATATTAATGTAATCTCTCTTGATTTATGTACATTAATAAATTTATCACTTCACCGATAATAAAAAAATGATATATGTTCTACACCCTTTATTGTTGTTTCATTATTTCAAAATAACAAATCAATTGCAAGTATTCAAACATACAATAATACAAATTGGTCAAAAAAAATTATGAACCGATCGAAAGTACTTTTCTTGATTGAAAAGAGTCAAAGTACTAGTTTAATTGAAACGCACGATGTTACGACATGAACAATAGCCTAAACTCATATAAGTATTAATAGACAACTATAAGCTATAATTTTTTTGCCTCACCCTCCTCCTCTTGCATTTTTAGCTTGTGCCCTTTTGTATACATTTTTTCCTTCCCAAATAGGAAGTAGAGTTTAAGGGGATTTGGTTTTTTTCACCTCCTTGTTTTGAATTCCTCATTAAATACTATTCTTTCGTATCAATTTATCACTCACTTCCACAGTATAATTGTTTCAAAACAATTGATACTCTTTACTTGGTTCCCATCCCGAGATGAAACATCACAGTCGCTTCACCCCCATTACCCCTCTTCTGACTTATCAACCGTTCCGCAGACACAAATAACAGCAATATATTATTGTCTCCAATCCTAAGTAGTCTGTCTTTCTTCCACTGAAAAACAATAAATACAATGATGATACAATGATCATATATAGATACACTTAAATATAATGTAATATGTTATTTCATATGTATCAAATTTTTTATATCTATATTTATAAAAATTTGATGCACTTTTTTACCTGAGTTAATCGTCGACTAGCTAATGAACAACCATCTATTTTCTCTAAACTTAAATTGGATTGTATAAAAGATAAAAAAAAATAAATATTAAATATAAAAAATATATATAATGAGATACAAACGCGTCTATATACACATACAATAAATGATTAATCAAATATAAATAATACACAAAAATAAATAATTTTAAATATTCACAACTTATTTATATTTTATCACTCATTTATTATTTGTGCTAAGTTAAAATAGCATTAAAAATAAGATCTCTCGGAAGACAGCCCACAAGATCCCAACGTACTTTCCGTCTGATACCGTCGGTGTTTTTAGCCTTCTCTAGTGATTCGGAGATTTCTGGGCATCTCTCTCTTTTCTAGGCATCCCTCCTTGTCTTTGTATTTATCTCTCTCACGCGCACACACACACACACAGACGCGCAGATTGACGCAGAACCCTACGATTTTCATGATCATATAATACAACTTCAAGGCCATTATTAGTCTTCGTTTTTTGCTTCTCCTCCTTCACCCTTTCCAGTATTTTTATCCAATCCGTGAGCTTCTTCTCTTGAATTGATAGAAACCCATCATAGCGTACGTTTGGCCACTTCTCATCACTCTTCAAGATTTTCTTGATGATCGATCCAACAGTTCTTTTCATAGAAATTGGTCTTGATTAACCTTCGGGAAGTAAAAAATTAGTGTTGGTCGGGTTGTAAGTTTTGTATTTAATCTAGTTCTAACGCCACTTTTTATTTCCGATGATTCCTTCTATTATCATCTTCTTAGTTTTTTAAGGTGCGCATCGAATCTCGTTACATATTTTAAAATTTTATTTAATATATCCTTAGTTTCTTAAAAAAGGAAAAAAAAAACCAACAAATCAAAAGATCTGGGTTTTCTTCTCAATGTCTGAAAGGCTGAAACCCCCCTCCAACTCTCTCTCTCCCTCTCTCCCTCTCTCTCTCATGCAGCAATATAGAGTACTTCAAGAATACACACACACACACACACACACACACACATATATATATATATATATAGAGCTAGAGAGAGAGAGGGGAGAGAGAGAGAGAGATTGATCTAGAAATTAAGCATAAAATGAGGGGAGGGAGAAAGAAGAACCTTGAGCTGGAATACTCAAAAAGCCTGCCAGTTGCAGAGAAAACAATAAGAGCAATCTCGGCATCACAGAGGGTAGAGAGCTCGTGAGCCTTCTTGAAAAGCCCTCTTCTTCTCTTGGAGAAGGTCACCTGCCTCGCCGTCAAGTTGTCGATCTTCTTTATCTGAATTCTCTGTCTCACCATTTCCTCCGCTCAAATCAATCTACCTACCCTTCAAAGATTTCAAAACAAATTCAACCACAAAATCAACCCAGATTCCAAACTGGTTTTTAGAGAGAGAAACTTGATGAAAGATCAAGTTTTCTTTTCTTATTTTTATCTGAATTAAGCCGAGAATCTTTAACAAACCCTAACACCAAATCAAACAAAACTAAATGCAGATGGGGAGAGAGAAGATTGGAAGGATGATAGATTATTATGATAAGATTATTATTATTATGGGTTTCTGAAATGGAAGGATGAGTAAATACTGTGAAATAGAGTGGCACATTTGGAGTTCTAATTCTGCGTGAGGAAGAAAAACATTTGGAGTTCTAATTCTGATTTTGAGTGAGGAAGAAAAACATTTGGATTTTGAGTGAGGAAGAAAAACATTTGGAGTTCTAATTCTGAGTGAGGAAGAAAATTAATGAAAACCCAACCCTAGAGAAAGAGAGAGAGAGAGAGAGAGAGAGAGCAAGCAAAAGAGAACCTGGAAAACCAGCTGGAGGAGGAGCTAAAAGGAAAAGGCAACAAACAGAAAACTTTCCCAATATGTTGTGGAAAATTATTAGAGAGGGAGAGAGAGGGAGAGAAAGAGAGAAAAAGATATCCTGGAAAACCAGATGGAGGAGCTAAAAGTAAAAGGCAAACAGAAAACTTTCCCAATATGTTGTGGAAAATTTTTAGATAATATAGATAATATTACATGATATTTTTAATAAATAAATAATTAAAATTTATATAATATAAATTATTTTTATTTTTTAATTATTTAATAAAAATAAATTATTATATTTTTATTATAAAATTTATTATTATTATATTAAATAAAAACGTAACATAAATTTAACACATAGTACCGAATAATTACTCATATGTTGTTGCATACATCTGACACAGTCTCTTTACTAGGAATGTATCTCACGTATTAATTGTGAAACCTGTCATGACAAATTATTATTATTTGTTTATTTTTTTGTCTTTATGTATTTTTTAAATTTTTTTACTCTTTTTAAATCCCCAAATGAGAAAAAGTGAAAAAGGAAGAAAAAAATAATCAAAATAATAAATTTGTGTTTGGATTAATTTTTTTTGATTTTTTAATTTTTAAAATTTTTTTTAATATTAATCTAATTGACTATACTTTTTAGATTTTTTTAATTATAAAAAATATAAAAATAAATTTTTTAATTAAAAATTAAAAACGCTCATATCACGCGAAAAAACCAACTTAAGAATTATCTTATCACAAGGAATCATAAAAATAAATAAATAAAACCAAAATATTAAAAAAGTTCAAAAAATAAAAAAAAAGTTACAAAAAAAATCACGTTATTTTTTAGTCCAAACATAATCTAAATATGTATTATTGACTTTTTTTTATATTTCTTATACTTTGATAAAAAATAAATTTGGTCTCGAGAGAATTTAAAAAGTATATATTATAATTTGACTACACAAATTTTATTTTATAAAAAATAATAAATAAATAAATCAATCAATCATTATCCTAAACGAGAACAACGTTTTTTTTTTTTGTAGAAGTTTATCTTTTTTGGAAAAAAAATTTCATTATTTGGGATAATAACTTTTTAAAATTGTTTGGAGTAGCTATTTGTTTATTATTTAAAAAAAAAATATATGACATGTTTTTATTTTTATTTTTAAATTGTAATATTCAAAAATAATTTTTAACTTTTTAAAAATAGAGTTCTTTGTTTTCTTAAGAGCATTATTTTTATTTTATTTTATAAAAAATCTAGATTTGGGATCTGAATAGCTTTTCTCTTAAAAAAAACCAGTGGGTTTTTTTTCATAATAATATCAAATAAGCTCACTTTCAAACTGTCTTTTAAGCCAAAGTTCAAATTTTTTGAAGCCAAAACATCTTTGTACTTTAATTTTGTAATTATTTGTGTACTTAACGAGATCTAATCACTGCCTAACAAATAAATATATGCCATTTAATAATTAAAGTAAAATATTATCTTAAAGATATTTCACAACATTTTCCTTAGAAGAGGAATGTGGTACATTTAATAATTAATTAAAGTTAATATTATTTGAAAAATATTGTATAATTTAATTAAAGAGCCTAATAATACAGTTTAATGTTTAAGCCCAAATTATTAGTAATAGTTCACTTGTCTAATTATATACCAGACATATTTTTCATCTTCTACTAAAAATGGCAACGGGACAGGTTCTGGGCAGGTGCGTGTTCTTTCACCCCTTAGCGGGGCAGGATCGAAAAAAAATAATTAAAAAAATAGCAGGGGCATGGCGGGGGTGTTACTAATAATAATGACATGATAAGATATTAAAATAATAATATTGATCAATGACTATAATTAAAAACAAAAAAAAATATAAGTAAAAAAATAAAAATAAGTATAATATTTTTGTATTTTAGTTTATTATATTGTTAAAAAATAATATTTATATACATATTTATATATTAAATTTATTTAATTTATTTAATCGGTGATGAGACAAGAAAAAATGGGACGAAAGTTGCAAATACCGTCTTTTACCCGTTACCTAATAAGTGTAGGATAAACTCATATAAAAAGGGGCAGAGAAGCGGCGATAGGATAGGTACATGCATAATTGCCATTTTTATTTTGCACTAATATGGGATAAAATATCAGAATATACTTCACTCAAATACGTAAAACTTTCGTTGCGTAGTTTAAATTATTTTTCTAATTAGAATGCATATATTCATTAACAAATACCGAACAACTCAAATATACAAAAAGTATATAATCTTGAGGTCTCTATCAAATGTGGTCCAATACGTGCATTTAGTCTATGAATGGGCAACCAAGTAATTAATAAATAGTACATAATTAAGAGGTGCCAAAAACATTATTTGCATATTGTGGCCACAATAAGCACCTTTCCTTTTCCGTACTTAGTCGGTTGGGACAAAATTCAACCAATTATTTTTGTCTTGTGTAGATTTTTTTGGTGGTTACAATTTAATTATTATTATTTTTTTTGAGAATTTGATTTTTTTTAAAATTAATAAGTAAATAATAGAAAATTACTGAATATAGAAATATGCAAAGATAACTGACTTATAATTTTAGTTTATTCATTTCTAATTTTAATATTTTTTCATTGTTTAATCAAATGAAAACGTACGTTCATTGCCAAAAATATAAAAATAAGTTAAAATAAAATAAAAAAATAATTAATGAGATTTTAGTTGGACCAAAAATACCTTATGCATTTTGTGATCCAACTAAGATTTTAAAATTAAATAAAAAATTAATTAATTAAACCAAAGGAAAACGTACGTGTGTTGATTTGAAAAATTGCACACGTAAATATAAATCTTGTTGGGTTGAAATACTAAATTTACGGAATTAATATTGTATTTGAATTATTAATACAAAGATTATTATAAATAAAATAAATATTTTTAATTTTCATGATAGAGTCATGTTGATTGAAAATAGAATAATATACGAATAAGTAGTTCATTATTTTGTTTGACATTCTTTGTGTGTGATTAAATATCGCGTAATGTATATAGCGTCGTTCAGTTCGAAATTTTATTTGTAATTTTATTCAAAAAATATTCACATTTTAAAAATTAATGTCAGACGAATCAATTACATATCAATCCACAAGTTCTTAATTTTAGATTTAAATATTTTTGTAAAAAAATAAGAACATTGTTGCATGTGTATTCCTATAAATTTCTCATTTTCTGCCGGAAAGCAAAAAAAAAAAAAAAACACTCGTATCAAACAACTAAACAATTTAATATAGCTAATAAAAAATTAATAAAAAATGTACCAAAATACGAGGACATATCAATTATTGTTAGTTACAGAAACACACGAACTAAGAAAAAGATACTTTTGCCAAAACATATACTTAGAAAAACCAAATTCTCATTTTTAGATTTTAGATATTTTCGAAAGGAATGAAAATATTCTCTCTCTCTCTCTTTCTCTCTATATCTCTCACTCTCACACACACAAAAATATATATATATATATATATATATATATATATATTTATATATTTATAAAAATCTCAATTTTTAA